>ML799360.1:47106-88401 GCA_009831015.1 Picea engelmannii | reverse complement strand
ACTAATTGGAATTCCTAAATGAATTCCTTTATGTTCTCTCAGGATAACTGCATGTGGTTGATGCAGATGAGATGATGTTGATAAAAGTTAAATGTTGGCTACAAAGAGTATCTTGGGAAGATGCTGCTTGGAAACCTTAGAAGGCAGTTGGAATTCCTGGAGCCACGGTGCTCTAAGACTTCCGGTCCAGCCTGTTGCTGAAGCCCAAGGAAAGGGAGGTGTAGCATCGATGGACTGTGCTTGTGAAGGTGTATGCTCTCAGGTGGGACATGCATGTGGGGAATGAAAGACCGTTGGTTGGAGTATTGCCGAGGTTTGAATGGTTGGAGTGCTGCTGAGGTCTGGTACCTTGGCCTAGACCATGTGGATAAGGATTGTGGACCATGGCTATCTTGGGAAGCCATTGCCCCGATGGAGTCATAGCCCTGCTCCAGGGTGGAAGGTCTTCTCACTCAAAAGATAAGTACAATTCTCTATTTATTGTATGTTGTGTATGTTTTATACCGTTTTAATGTTATTAAATTTGTTTGTATATACATATATATACATTGCATATATGCTTGCATTACCACATCCATGACTGTACCTAAGGTGTCTCATATTTCATTACTTAAGAAATATATATACCTGATGCTAATCATGTAATCGATTGGAATATGATTCAGGTGGAATGAAAAGGTGTCCTGCAAGTGCATCCTGTGCGCATATTGGACAGGAAAATAAGATAGCTCCAGAATCGAGCTACTGAGCTTGTAAAGGTCCAGTGGACTTGGTACGGTCATGAGGACATGACATGGGAGCATGAGGATGCTATACATGCGTAATACCCGCATATTTTTGAAGATTTTGGAAATCCTGTTGATGCTGTGTGAAATTTGCACTGAGGACAGTGCAAAAATAAGGGAGGGGGATTGTAATGTCCCCAAGGCTGAGCCCTATTGTAAATCATGTTTATGAAATGAATTGTAATTATGTTTTATAGGCTGGTGAGCCAAGTTAATATAAGCTGGTGGGCTTATGTGATTATTAGGCCAGAGAGCCTAAGTGTTGAAGGCCAAGAGCCTGCTTTTGTATATGTAATCATGCAGAACATTAATAAAAATATAAACACCGCTGCGTGTAGACCGACCATGATGAATGAGTGATGGGGGACTAAGCCTCCACAGAGTGGGCAAGGGATTAGGGGCTGGAAGGTGGGAAGAGGGGCTAAGTGTTGAGCCTAGGGGCTTAAGTCCTTGGGAATACTATTTTAATATTATTCCAAAAAGACCATGTGAAATATATGTTTTATCCTAAGTTCTTTTGGAATGACAAGCGACTTCCAAATGGGGAGGAATGCATGCTGATGGAATGCATGTAGTTTCATGGGTGGCAAGTGTCGACTCAAGTGAATGCAGTTAAAAACTGTTGAATTGAGCCATGATGGGGGTTCCTCCTCCATTCCACCGTCAACCGTCTGAACGTGAGTCCCGTTTGACCTCTGCAAGATACCCTCGTGCAATTCTGAAACTGGGGAAAAGGTCTGTGTTGATTCCTAAGGAAGCCGGTACATTCCTTGCATGAACAGTTTGAGCTTGTGCGTGGGATCTCTGTACACCTTGTGCAATCCCGAAACCAAAACCGTGAGTCTATTTCATGATTGCTGAGCCTGTTTGGGAAGCCCGTGTTTGTTTTCTTAGTTGGCTGTTGTGGCCACGCAGTGCTGGACTGCACGTGGCTTACTGGCCAGTGTGAGTTCGTGTTTAGCCTGTGTGTAACCTCTCTCCACTTGAGGGAGGTGATTGTTGTTGGAAGAGGCAGGTTGTCAGGCCTATGAACAACTCTCTCCAGGTGAGAGAGTTTGCTGGGAAGTGGTTTCTTCCAGAGAGTGTCCAACACCAGCTTCGAGCTCTGAGACTTCCTGATCCGGGCTGTTTTCGAGACCCAGAGAGGGAGGTGTAGCATCGATGGATTGTGCTTGTGAAGGTGTATACTCCTGGGCAGAACAAGCATGTGGGGAATGAGAGTCCGAAAGTAGTGGGCGTAAGATGGCATCCTGGGAAGAATCCTTCCAGTCATTCTGTGTTGTTTTTCCTTTAACCTCAGCCTAGCCTAGGATTCCTTATCTTGGGGTGGAGCTTAGTCCCAGCTCGGGGGTGACCCACTACTGAGCTTGATGAGCAGCGTGGTCTAAGGCTGGGAGGTTCGTGGAAGGCCTAGATGTGGTTGGTGGAATTACCACCGTTTCAAAGATAAGTACCAGACGATGATTTAATTATGTTTTGCATGTCTGTGTATTTATATTTATCATGTATTCTGCTGTGCATATGAATTAATGTTAATTCCATGGATTATTTATGTCATCAGTAATTTTGTGCTGACTCTGAGTTTAAATGTGTTTAACCTGTTTTAAATGCATGTTATTAATTAAGCATAAAATGATGTTGTTCCGTAAAGTAGCGTCTGCGCAGCCAGTGGGTTGGATGACGACCGGGGGAGAGTTACACATTTGATCAACATTACTTTCAAAAATGATATCATCTACACATACTACTATAATTATCATCTCTGCATTGCTTATATTTATGTAAAGATTGTTGTCTATTGTTCCTCTTTTGAAACCTTGTTGTTGTAAGTGCTTATCAAGTCTTGATTTGTAATATACCAGATATAAAAAGTATGCAGAACAAAAATAAAATGCTAGAAATGGTAGAATAACAAAAATATAACCAAAACAATCACCATAATAGCACTGAAATGATATAAGAATAACAACAAAAATAAGACTTTGATTTTGAAAGCAATGTTCATGGGCCTCTTCGAGGGGGAAACCTCCAGTTGAGCAGGGCTCTATTACAATAATATCCAAGCTAGGGTTCTCCTACCCTCGAATCCTATTTATACTAAATATGTCTATCAAAAGAAGCATCTAGAGGAAGATCCTTCTAGAAGTAGAAGCTTCTATTAGGTCTTCTTACATTCGAATTATTCTATTTTATTGAAAGGCCTTATTAATATTGACCTTTATTGCATCCAAATATATTGTTCTACCTATGTGTGGGTTAGGATCCTAACATGTCTGCCCCCTTAAAAATAGCCTTGTCCTCAAGGCTTGAGATGTGGAAATTGCTACAGAATGGTAGCTGGTTCCCAAGTGGCATCTGCTGGAGTTGTATCTTTCCACTGGACTAACACTTCCTTGATGGTTCTCTGACGCAGGTGATGCTCACGCTGGTTTAAAATTGCTTGTGGCTGTAGCCAAATGGATCCTTCTTCGGCTAACTCAGGAAGGTTGGTTTGAATTTGGCACTTAGTTCCAATCACCTTCTTTAAGCATGAAACATGAAAAACAAGATGTAGCTTAGAATGATTGGGAAAAGCTGACTAATAGGCCACCTGTCCCACACACATGAGAACTGTATAAGGACCATAAAATTTGGTCTCTAGCTTTTGACAATGCTCGACCTTGAGGGAATTTCTCTTGTAAGGTTTCAGTTGAAGAAACACCTGATCCCCTTCTACAAATTGACGTTCAGAGCGACCTTGATCTGCTTGTTGCTTCATGGGATTCTGTGCCATGACCAAATTATCTTTGAGGGTATGGAGAATAGCCTCTTGAACTATAAGTGTTTGGTCAACTGCCTGGACTTTCGAGACACCAGGTAAGTATGAGAGAACTAAAGGTGGATTTTGTCCATATACCGCTTCAAAAGGAGTCATGCATGTAGCTGTGTGGTATGAAGTGTTGTACCACCATTCAGCTAGGGGTAACCATTGAGCCCACTGATTTTTCTTTTCCGAGGCAAAACACCTCAAATATGTTTCCAAACACTTATTGACAACTTCCCTTTGACCATCATTCTGGGGATGATAAGCTGTGCTGAGATGCAATTGGGTGCCTTGTATATTGAACAGTTCTTGCCAGAAATTGCTGGTGAAAGTTGGGTCGCGATCATAAACAATAGAATGCGACATGCCATGAAGCTTGAAGACCTCATCCATGAAAATTTGAGCCATCGTGGATGCTGTAAATGGGTGTTGAAGAGCACATAAATGAGCATACTTGGAAAGGCGATAAAAAATCACCATGATGAATGATTTATTTCCCAATTTGGGTAAGCCTGTAATAAAATCCATAGAGATATCCGTCCAAATAGTAGGTGGAATCGGAAGCGGTTGTAGTGTGCCCAGAGATTTTACTGTTTCTCTTTTGTTGCGTTGACACAAATCACATTCAGCTACAAAATTACGAATGTCTTGTTTCATGCCATCCCAGACAAAAGAGCGTTTGACCCTGTCATAGGTTTTGGTAAACCTGGAGTGCCCAGTTGTGGGTGTAGCATGAAGCTCATAAAGTACCATGGATTTAAGTTTGGATTGTTTGCTTACATACAAATGGCCTTTGTATTCAAGCTCATCATGGAGCCAAGAGTACCCTGTGGAAGCTGGAGCATTAGACTGTAATTGTTGGATCAATTGTGAACTTTTGGGATCGTGTAGCCATTCCTGGTGGACGGCTTGGAGCCAATCTGGTACAATGAAGGAAAGAGAAAAAAGGGATTCGTCATCTTCATACTTTCGGGAAAGTGCATCCACAACCACATTGTCTTTTCCTTTTTTGTAAATGATCTCATAATCATATCCAAAGAGCTTGGTCACCCATTTTTGTTGCTCCGGGGAGGAAATGCGTTGTTCTAGAAAATAGTTGAGGCTTTGATGGTCTGTCTTAATTTGGAAGTGTTGCCCCAATAGATAAGGGCGCCACAGATCAATGACATGATGAATAGCCAAAATTTCCGTTTCATAAATTGATTTTCCTAGATTTCTTTCAGACAGTTTCTTGTTGGTAAAGGCCAAAGGCCGATCCTCTTGCATAAGGACAACACCAATTCCTTTCCCTGAAGCATCACATTTCAAGACAAAGGTCTTTGTGAAATCATGAAGGGCTAGGACTGGAGTGGTGCACATGGCCATCTTCAACGTTTGAAAAGCTTGAGCCACAACTGGATTCCAAGTGAAAGAGTTCTTTTTTAAGAGTGCAATGAGAGGTGCTACAATATTTCCATAATTCTTAACAAACTTGCGATAATAACCTGTTAAGACTAGAAATCCACACAATCTTTTGAGAGTCTTTGGGTAAGGCTAGTCTTGCATAGCTTCAATATTTTTAGGATCCACCCCGATGCCGTCCTTGCCAACCATATGACCCAAGTACTTGACTTCTAAGGCGCCAAAAGAACATTTAGATTGCTTCAGGCAAAGTTGGTGCTGAGAGAGTAGATGGAGAACTTGATCCACATGGGAAAGATGGTCTCTCCAAGTTTTTCTATAGATTAGGATATCATCAAAGAAAACTAAGACAAAATGACAGAGAAAAGGATGGAAGACATGATTCATGAGGCTTTGGAAGGTGGAGGGGGCATTACACAAGCCAAAGGGCATGACCAAAAACTCATAGTGGCCCTCATGAGTTCTAAAGGAATGTTTGCCTCTTTCATACGTATCTGGTGGTAGCCAGAACAAAGATCGAGTTTAGTAAAGAACTGGGCACCACTCAATTCATCCAAGAGGTCATCAATGATAGCGATGGGAAATTTCTCTTTAATGGTAAGTTTGTTGAGGGCATGGAAGTAAGGACACATTCACTAAGAACCTTCTTTCTTCAGGACCATTACCACAGGAGAAGAATAGGGGCTCGTACTAGGGTGGATAACGCTTGTGTTAAGGAGTTCCTGGACCATTTTCTCAATTTCATTTTTTTTGGAAAAGGGGTGACGATACAGACAGATATTGGAAGGAAGGCTTCCTGGTACAAGGGGAATGGAATGATCATGAACACCACGAGAAGGAGGGAGTCCCTAGGGAGTGGAAAATACCACTTGATGTTTAGAAAGGATGTATTGGAGGTCTTGTGGCATCGAGGGTGTCTCTGTTGCTTGTATGGCATGGAGTTGGGAAATAACACCAGAATGACCTTTTTTGAGAATCTTTTCCATGCGATGGGAACTAATGATCTCAGGTGAACTGACAATGATGCCTTGGAACTTATATTGTTGGACCTCCTGGTCAAATTACATGGTTAATTCCTTAAAATCCATGAGAATGGGACCCAAATTCCTTCGCCAGTCTACACCCAACACAATGTCACAATCGCCCATGTCGATAACAAACATATGAGATTTGAGGTGGTAGTCATCAATTTGGAGACACACTTTTTCACAACGCCCTCCACATTTCATGGAGCCACCATTGGCAATCATGATTTGGAAATTATTGACGATATGGATGTAGCAATGAGTTTCTTGGGCAATGCGACGATGAATAAAATTATGGGTGCTTCCACTATCAACCAGAATGATGACCTTCCTATGCTTGATGTAACCGATGAGCTTGAGGGTTTGGGGAGCAGAGAAGCCAATGAGAGCATTTAGGGAAATGACTGGTTCTATTTCGGGAGGATTTGAGGGAGGGTAACGTTATGTCAGTGGTTTCAGGTGACTCAGACACAAGGGGAGTTTCAACATACTCTTCCGAAATATCCTCTGATATGGCCATAAAAAGATTTTGTTCCTTACACTTGTGGCTCGGGAAATATTTGTCATCACAATTATAACAAAGGCCTTTGAGTTGGCATTCAACCATTTCAACCCTGGTCAATTTTTGGCCCTTTAGTGGAGTGGAGGGAGTAGTGGGATTTACTGGTTTAGTGCGAGGGATAAAGGAGGGTTTCTAGTTTTGAGAAGATACAACCTATTGTGCTTCTTTATCTCTTTTAGTAGCCTCCACCCAAATATGATTCCGAGCCATGAGGACATGGGCCCGAATCTCATCCTTGAGGCCACTAATAAAACACTCTCGGAAAAAGGCATCAGACATGCCCTCTGTCTGAAAAGCCAGGCGCTCAAAAGCAGCTATAAAGTCTTCCATTGTTCCTGATTGTTTCAACTTTGTCAAACGACCCAAATGGTTGGTGTCAATTTCAAAGCGTTCATAAAGCTCTGCCACAAATTGTGTCTAAGCAATATACCCTTGACGAGAAGTTTTTCTCCATTGCCACCATTGCCAACGTTCTTGATCTAGATGGATAACACCATACCGGAGTTTGGCCAAGTCATCTGTAATGCCGTATAAAGAGAAATAATGTTCCATTTGGGTTACCCAACCAGTGGGATCCAAGCCATCAAATTTGGTCACATCCACCCGCGAAAGGTGTAGGTCACGTTGAAAGTGATGGTGCTGAAAGTTAGAGGAATGTTCAGATTTAGTATCTGAAGGTGGGTCGAATAAAGGGTTATCTGTAGGGATATGCATCTTGGCACAGAGCATCGAAATGACAGATTCAAGATGGGTAGTCAGGTCTTGTTTGATTTCCTCCATTGAGGACTACATGGATGTATTGAGGGTGACAACATTGGCATTGAGTTGTTTCACTTTTTGTTGGGTCTCGGTGAAATTAGATTGCAAGGTATTGAAGCGAGCTTCCAGGTCTTGGCTACGGGTATGGGCCATGATGATGAGGAAACCAAAATGGGGCGAGTGGGGTAAAAATTTTTGCTGAAAAATGATATGTATGAATGTGATAAGGGAGAAGAGATGAATCCAATGGAATAGGTCTCAAATAATGGTGCAAAAATTTCTAGACTTTTACACATGCGAAGTTATACTCCGGTCTGAAGAATACTGTAGTGATGAAATGCCCAAATGCCTAACTATGAATAAATGTGTAGTTATTTGGAAACCCAAACACAGTTGCATGGCAAGAGATCTTATTTGTTTTAATTTGTTAATGTTTCTATCCCCAAGGGTTAGGTATTCAAGGGTTCTACAGACAAGGGTTTTCCCTGTGCTATAACTCTCTGATATACGTGCAGGATCCAATAGTAGTACTCGGCCCAATATCTCAGGGCATTAACTAAGGAGGATAGACCGTACCCTTAACCATACTACCGGACTACCCAGGTACTAGAGAGTATCTTCTCGAGTGCTATTCTCAGTGGCACTATAGAAGTCAGGCGGCTGATCGGTTTATCTAAAGAGGGCTTCAAGTAATCTAGGCTGATCCATACATAGGTGCTCTCTAATGCGCTACCACTCGAAGGGGTACCAACATGGGTTACAAGGGTGGCCAACAGATGTGCGCTTAAGTACCACTTGTATTTCCTGCGTGTATAAATCCCTCAACCATGGGTTTATGCGCGTAACGACAAATCTATGTGGCTTAAAGACGTTGGAATACGTCTCTACCCTGAAAAAAAATTTAACCCACAATTTCTGCTATATAAAAAGTATGCATAACATAAATAAAATGCTAGAAATGGCAGAATAACAACAATATAACCAGAACAATCACTACAATAGCACTGAAATGATATAATAATAACAACAGAAATAACACTTTGATTCTGGAAGCAATGTTCACGGGCCTCTTCGAGGGGGCAACCTCCAATTGAGTAGGGCTCTATTACAATAATATCCAAGCTAGAGTTCTCCTACTCTCGACTCCTATTTATACTAAATATGTCTATCAAAAGAATCATCTAGAGGAAGATCCTTCTAGAAGTAGAAGCTTCTATTAGGTATTCTTACATTTGACTTATTCTATTTTATTGAAAGGCCTTATTAATATTGACCTTTATTACATCCGAATATATTGTTCTACCTATGTGTGGGTTAGGACCCTAACATGATTACCATGCTCTAGGGGCTTACTTTCATCCATAAAGTGTTTTCTTCAATATACAAACATAGTCTTCATTTTATGATAATAAGAAGCCCTCAAGTTGTTCAATTTACACTTCTTCCTCTAAGTCTCCATTCAAGAATGTTGACTTGACATCCTTCTAATGTACTTTGAAATTCTTAAAGCTTGCAAATTCCAAAAACATTCTAATGGATTCCAATCTTGCAACAGGAGAAAAGGTTTCTTCAAATTCAATCCCTTCTACTTGAGCATACCCTTTACAAATCAATCTTGCTTTATTTCTTACTTCTTTTCCATATTCATTCAACTTATTTTTTAATACCCATTTTGTATGAATCACATTTTTGTCTTTGGGTCTTGGGATAAGTTCCCATGTCTGATTTCTCTCAATATGGTCCAACTCTTCTTCCATAGAATTTAAGCAATGTTGATCATTGTTGGCCTCTATGAAACATTTAGGTTCTATTTTGGACAACAAAGAGAGATTTACATGTTCAGAACTGCTTGCTAGTTTTCTCCTAGTCCGAATCTTAGCATTTTTATCACCAATAATTAAGTTTTCTAGACGATTTTTCTGCACAAACCTTGATGGTGTTTGTGTTTCTTGGCATTCTGATTCTTCTTCTTCTTCTTTGTTGTAATATGTTTCTTTTCCTTCTAGTTGACTCTTGTGTGGTGTTTTTTCATCTATTCTGACATTTATGTTTTCAACAATCTTCTGCAATCTTTTGTTGTAACATATACATGCTTTGCTTCTTGATTAATAATGAAGAAAAATACCTTCATCTACTCTTGAGTCAAACTTTTCTAGATCCTCATCATCCCATTTGATATCACACTTACTTACGAATATTCTAAAATGTTTGATAGATGCTGGTCGGAATTTTCATAATTCATAGGGTGTCTTATCATTGTTAACTCTAAATTGTCCTATGTTTAGAATATAAACAACAATGTAAACTACATCTATCCAAAAATTGTTTGATAATCCTGCTTCATTCAACATTTTCCTAACAATTTCTGGTACATGTCTGTTTTTCATTTCAACCACTCCATTTTGTTGAGGAGTTCTTGCAGTTGAATACTGTCTTTTTATTCCATGAGCTTCACAAAATTATTCAAATTCATTGGCTGTAAATTCTCCTCCATTATCTGACCTTAAACATTTGATTTTCAGATCAGTCTTATTCTCAACTAAAGTTTAGAAGGCTTTAAATTTTCCAATTTCCTCAGATTTATTTTTAAGAAAGGTAACCCAAGTCATTCTTGTATAATCATCAGTGAGTAACATAAAATAACTTCCTCCTTGCAAACTTTTTGTTTTTGTCGGTCCATAGAGATTTGTATGCACAAGTTTCAATGGATTGGATATTGCATATTCCTTTGTCTTGAAGCTGAATCTTGATTGTTTTCCATTATGACACTGCTTGCAGACAATGCTTGAGGGTTTTGTGATCTTTGGCATATCCCTTACTGCCTGTTTGGTACAAATTTTTACCAAGTTGTCAAAGTTCATGTGACCCATTCTTTTATGACACAACCGAATTTCATCTGTCTGCCCAATGAGGGATTTTTATCCATTAATCTCATCAAGAATATAGACATTGTTTGGGGTTCTGATTTCTTTTGCAACTAGATTCCCTGAATTTGCTTTTCTGATCTCACATTCTTGGGATTCAAAAGTAAGAGTGTGTCCTTGGTCACACATATGGCTTACATTCATAAGATTATGCTTCAAGTTTTCAACACATAAAACCTTCTCAACCTTATCTCTTCCATTGTCAAGACTAAGAAATCCATTTGCAACTATCTTTGAACTACCATTGTCTCCAAAGGTAACACTCCCTTCATTCTTCTTCAAGGTGATAAACTTTGTTCTATCTTCTGCCATGTGAATAAAACACCCACTGTCAATATACCACTTATCCTTGTTATTTTGTGCATGCAGTGCAACTTGAATGAACAAGGATTTTTCTTTCTTGTGTTCCCTTTTTTCATGATTTATTTTCATGATTGTTGGGGCTTCCTCGTTATGATTTTTTCTGAAATTACTTCTGCATGATTTTGCTATATGCCCATAATTATTGAATTTATAACATATGCTGTTATAGTTCAACAAAAGGGAAAATGAGTTGCAATTTCGCCTTGAGAATCCATGGGTATTTCTATTGATGTCCATCATGTAACCTCCTCTTACATTTGTTCTACAATCTATTTCTTTATGACCAAAACTATTGCAAGAATAAACAATAGACAAAGAAATAATTTTGGTACTTGATCATGTGATTCCATCTTGATGGAAGAGTCTTCCTGATTCTGTCCTTGTGAGGAAAATTTGACTTCAGTGAAACATATTGTTATTCCTTCCTGTTGTCATCAACCTTGATATAGTTTATGAGTACATCAACATAAATATTGGTCCTTTCTTTACTTCACTATTTTGAAGAGGTTGAGGCTTCTTCATTAGCATCTTCCTTCTTTTTACTGTAATCAGGACCAATCTTGTCAAATAGTGATCTTTGACAGTTTAGGATTCCATTAGAGGTTGTAGATATCTTTTCAAATTTCATGTTTGTACGTGATATTTCTAACTCCTTTCTTAAATAAACTATTTCAAATTCTAGTTTGTAGCATACATCTTCCTTTTCCTTTAGTTGGCCTCCCAAAATTTCTTCAATTCTCTTTAATTTTTCTATTTTGATTTTTAGGTTGATGAGAATTTTTTTAATTTCCTCAGTGCTTTATTTTGTACAGAGCACTTCTTTTATGTACTTCTTCAATTGATCCTTTTTGTAGACATTTATTGTTCTTCAATATCTCTTTTTCATTTAGAGCACATATGAGCTCTCCTTCAATATCCACTTCTACATCAATATCAAGATTGTCTTCTTCTGTTGAATCTGTGTTTCAGTTTCTAGAACATCATTCTATGTTTCTAGACCCATAAAGAGAATTTATTATGTTTCACTGTCACTGTCATCAGATGAGTTGTCATCCTCATTGCTATACAAATTCTTCTTTTGTCTGAAAATTTTTCTTATCTTTTCAGTGTTTCCCTTCCTGTACTTTTTGAAGCGGATAACTTCTTCTTTATTTCTATTTTTATAAGGGATTTAGCAGCAAACTGACCTACTTCTACACAATTAAAACATTTAAAGGGAATCTTACCTTTGTATTTGTCTAACCCTCCCTTGAGCTTCTTGACAAAGTTGGCTTCTTCTTCATCTGATTTGTTGTCTGAGTTGTCACTTATTTTTTATTCTTCTGTCTTTGTATTCTTTGATGCCTTAAATGATTCTTCCTTCCTTTTTGGTTTTTCTTGTTTATCATTTTCTATCCTCTTTTCATATGCAGTGAGAATTCCATGTAATTCATCCATTGTTAGATCGTTTAGGTCCTTCATTTATTCAATGCCATATATCTTGGGATTAAATCTTGAGGTAAGTGACCTAAGCAATTTTTGCACAATAATGGTTTCTTTAACCTCTTCATCTAATCCTCTGATGGTGTTGAAAATATTATCTACTCAAAGAAAGTAATATGCAATAATCTCTTCCTCTTTCATCGTAAGGGTCTCAAATTGACCTCTATGGGTTTGTAATTTTTCCCTTTTGACTTTGTCGTCTCCTTCATATATTTTCTATAGCTTGTCCCACATCTCTTTTGCTGAAGCACACTGCATGAATTTGACAAACTCTGATTCTTCCATACCACATTGGATTGTACTCATGGTTGTAGAATCATAGTAATCGAGCTTCTTTTCAGCTATATCTACAAGAGGAGTTGTTGGAGTATTGTAACCATTCTCAACCACACTCCAGACGTCATACCCAAGTGCCTTTAAATAGTTTTTCATTCTTATGCTTCATAATGCATAGTTTGATCCATCAAATACCGGAGCTTTTTTGTAGAGAAACCTTCCTCTTTATCCATGTGTGCTACATGGACTCACCTTCCAGTGGTTACACTGTTATGAAGGAACCTTTCTTTGAAACCAATTGTTGGTACACTTACTTATACCGAGAGGAGGGCTGAATCAATATAGGACTATTTTTATTTTTCTTTATTGTACCGGAATTATAAATTCATTTCTTTACTAACAATGAGTGATCCATAAGAAACATATAAAATTATACATTGTAAAGTACACAAAAATTAACGTGGAAACCCAAATGGGAGAAAAACCATGAAACTTTTTTTCAAATGTTTTCACAGGAAACAACCTGTTACAAGCACAAATTTGTCACAATATTTATAGGCACCCACCTGTTGGAGATACCAATCTCATTGATAGAGCATCAACTCAACAATACTTGTTGGCACCAACCTACTTTTACAATATTTGTAGGCACCAACCTATAGGAGATACCAATCCCCTCTCCTGAGAACCAACTCGGTAATATTTGTATGCACCCACCTACAACCATAATATTTGCAGGCACCAACCTGTACACAACAACAAAGACCTTCATATCTTTTGCTCTTTTTCAATCTCCAACTCCTAAAACCCTCAATGCCTAGGCACCCTTACTTTCTTCTCCTTTTATTTCGTATTATTTCACTCTACTGCACCCCCGAGCCTCAAAGCCTTTCTTCCATTTCCATGAGCTTTAAAGCCTCACTCCCTTATTCTTACTCTCTTCTTGCACACACACATAACTTATTTGGGCATTGTTATTTATAGTCTCCATGATCTCATGGATTTGTCCACATAACAAAAAAACATGTCTATGGGTCCATCTCCAAATGTCCTCAAAATTGAGTTGCGAAACTCCTTAGAAACCTACACAAACCCCCTTATTTTCGTGCTCATTCTACTTACAAATCACATGACATAAACTTCAATGCACAGCCATCATCATATCTAATATTTGGATTGATCTCAACTATTGATTGTTCTCTTCTCACTGAAACAAGTAACGTGACCTCAACATTCAATATTTGTTGGATATGGATCTCAGATAGATCTTGACCATTGATCCAATTCCCTGGATTCCCCGGATATCAAAACTATCAGGGTATTGGGCTATTAGGCCTCCGATCTCCCAACAACCTTTTTGTCTGACATGTCCTCCATGTGGACCCCTTCCATGGGTGCTAGATGAGTGGTGTTGATGTGGCTGCTCTCATGGCATCAGAGTTGACCCATCAACCACCAAGCTATCGAGATATCGAGACTTCAATGCTACAATATGTTCAATCTCTCGTGTAATGTACCCAACACCCATGCTGAGTCACGTCACTACAAAAAATGACTTTTCCTGCTAAATAAAAATTTAAAAACACCCCCATACATATAAAATAAAACCAAGGGGTGGTAGGCCCATGAAAATTCACAGCCAACAACATGCTAATTTAACCATGCATCTATAGCATCTATAAAATAAAAAATGCATCCAGTAAACACCTAAGAATTACACAACATTCAAATAAGACATTTTCACAGTGGAACAACCATAATAAACACAACATAAACTTATCTATTTATAAATATAAGCAATTGGTTGCATATGAAGGATGAACCTCCCAGCCATAGGCACTGCTGCTCCAAATCTCAACAACAATCCACCCCTGAGCTAAGGCTATGAATCCACAAGGAGATATGGCCCTCTGGTTGACCACTCTCCACACCTTGCAACCCAAAACCCAGGCTCTACTCCTAAAATAGTTCCAAGTCCACCAAATTTCTCTTCCCACAACTTGCACAACCCAAGGAATGTATTCCCTTCACTGCTCACAATCCCTCAGGCTGTACCATTCACTTATCATGCTTCTATTGCACTTGGTTGGATAGGAATCTCTTAGCTAGGGACTTCAGGAACTCTCAACTATTTTAGGAGTGCTCATAACAACCTTCATAAGGATCTTGAGCCATTTCCTCAACAGAAAGCGCACTGCAAGCTTACATCATGACTTACAATCACACATGATTCATTTCTAGCATAACACACAACCAAGCAATGGTTTTCTTCAAGCATATCATGGATGGTGTTCTTTTCAACACTCTGCTCTCCCTTTGCTACCCAAAATTTGCATGCAAAATCTATCCACCTTTTGCCTACAAATTTCCATCTTTTTCCCTTGTTTGTTTGACCCTTACTCTACCAAAATATGATTGTACTTCAACACATGCTCTCCATTAAATATGGGATGTGACCATTCACACCCACCCTCTTACATGGGTTTAATGATTGGCCTTGGGAAAATTCAACAACAAAATAAAAGGTTTATACAATGATAATAATTTCAGGAAATGTGGGTTGGATTAATACCCATGAATAAAATCCCCCTTGGGCCCCTCTCTCTTGTGGAATCAAATCCCCCCATCATTTTTATCCTTCTCGTATCACAATCGGTGATTGCTATTTTTATTAATTATTTCAATGTAAATAATATACATTCAACCCATGACCATATTAATCAATATGGGATATTTGACCCAATCATATCATCTCACCAACAACTTGTGGGGATTAAAACTGGGGGTGTTACATTCCCCTCGTTATTTTTGCACTGTCCTTAGTGCGCAACACGATACAATGTTCATACAATTTCAAAGATAGGCTCTTCGGCCTTCAGTCAACATATAATATCTATGTCCTTCAATCAACATATAAGATTTATGGCCTAATATCACACAAGAATTCCAACCTAAGTATAATTACATAGGCGCTATGGCCCCCAAAACTACAAATACATAGGCGCTCCGACCCCAAAAAATAGATACATATCCCATTGGAATTCTCCTATATCTATCTTGATTTCCACCAACCTTCCCAACCCAAGGAATGTACCCCCTTCATTGTCCTCGGTCCATTGGGTTGCACCATTTGTTTATCAAGGTCTTTTAGACACAAGTGACCAGGAATATCACTATTGGTAACTCAAGGGAACTCGCTGCTAGGAAAACTACCAGTACAATAACCAACAACAACCTTGCTGCTATAGTGCAACTTACACATAAGTTCACTTTAGGCATGACAACCTGGTTCTTTGACAATGAAACTCCCACACAAGAGTTCACTCTTTAGACCTGACAACCTAGTTCTTCAACAGTGGAACTCCCACACAAGAGCTCACTGTTCAGGCCTGACAACCCGGTTCTTTTGCAAGCCTAACAACTTGCTTCTTTTGCAAGCCTAACAACTTGCTTCTTCATGTTGTACTCACCCTCTAGGCTCAAACATCCCTTTAACTATTATACAGTTCCTCAGGCGATCCATCATTTGCCAAGATTTCCTTACGCAGAAAAATACCAATTTAATGCTAGAATTCCACTAGCAATCTGTAACCTATGGAAATCATCCCATCTGCATCATATGCATGCAATCAACACGAGACATTATCATAAATTTTCAATTATAATTTTCAAATCTGTTTTATACAGGAAAACATAATTCCCCAAACATGAGTTTTCCACTCATTATGTTTGGATCTTGTAGTTGTAGATATCAACATTCCTTATGGATTACGTCCTTGCCATTTCCAAGACCACTCTACTTGCATTTTTTTCTCAATTTTCATGCATCCAAACAAATTGTTAGCATATCATAACAATTTGCAATTATAAATTTTCTCAAATCTATTTTACACAAGGAAATAAAATTTCTATGCACGAGTTTTCCTCTCATTATGTTTGGCTCACACAAAAACAAGCATCAATATCATTTATGGGCTTACATCCATGCAATATCTAGGACAATTCTTCCTACATTTTCTCAACTCTAATGCAACCAAGCATATTGTTAGCATTCATGCCCATTTACAATTATTCATGAAATGATCTTAGATTTGTATTTTACCAACAATTCAATCATTTCCAGCCATTATTCACATTAAAAATGGCATTCAACCAATAATCATATTATTTAGAATGAAACTATCATTCACCATACATGCATTATCAACACACCAAGCTTTTCATAATGCAATCAAACATTACCCACAATTAAAACCAATGTGCCCATACCCATGGCCACGTTTACACAATGCATCCTTGCATTACATCTGGAATACCACATATCTATGTCATGTATTCAACCATGGTGAGTTGGAAGGTCTGGCCAACGTCTCAACACATTATTCAAACTCTTCCCCATTTACTTGTCCAACTATTTGGATACCTTTCTCTTCAACCCATACACAACACTAGGAATGTAATTTTCTTAGTGTTCTCTCATGTCAGCAAAGAGGTTGCAGTCCAAACATCAATTATATAGGGGAAACCATTATGCACTTGGATGGCGCTATAGGCTTTCCATTTCCAACCACATCATGGCCTCACACATGACCATTTATGATGGAATTCATTGCTATAATAAGAGTAATGTATCCTAACTTAACTTGGTTATAATCTCATAACCAACATAACACCATATGCAATCAAATTCATCATAAATGTATTCAAGCATCAATAAGTTTGTATACTCAATCCCCCTGCCTTTAAATCAATCTCAAATATTGAAAATATAGCTGAGGGAATTCTTACCTCAATTCCCTTCAACATTTATGCATCATAAACACCCTCAAATGCATACCTACATGGTTGTTATTACAACAATTGGTGCTACCAACTCAACTGATATCTTGTAGAAGCTTGCAGGCTCAACACTTAACCATCCTCATTTGTCTTCGCATGGATGGTTGTCATATGCAACAACATCATCAACCTCTTCATCCATGCTATAACCAATTTTTGGGTACATAATCCATCATTAGTCTTATTCAAATATCATAACATTATAAATTCACACACACACACACACACACACACACACACACACACACACACACACACACACACACACACACACACACACACATATCAACATACCTTTGTTAGTCTAAAAGCATGTTCAATCATGTCCATATGCACAAATACACATCAATATGCATTAAACATTAAATCTTATCATGCACATGCATTCTATGTTTATCATATGCGTCATACATCACTTCTTTCATGCACTCCAGTGCATATTTATTTATTCTGTTGTTGTTGTTGTAGATGGTCTTCCTTGAATCCCTGTAGATCCTTGCTACCTTGCATGCTCCCATTTTTCTCAACTACACACCACTGAAAATAGAGGCAACTCCCTTGCCTCTACCTTCTGCTCAAGATTGCTACCATTAATAGTTGCTTCAATATGTGTATCCTTCCACACATGCATGTTTTTATAATGTAATCCAAGATCCTTGACATAAAAATAAATCCTCTGCAATCCACTTTCTATCTTTAAGCAACCATCAAAACATGGCTCTAACCTTTCAATAGGGTATGTTGGTGCAAAGTTGGAGATCGAGGTTCTTGTAGGTTACCAACAAAGGTATCACTGTAGTCTAGTTGTGCTAGCATATTCGACCTTTCGCAAGGGAAGGAGGTCTCACCCGAAGCGCAACTGATACTTTGTGTGATAAAGTGAATTACAAAGGACACATCATTAGATCTAGCGCATCACAACACATATCCATACTCAGGTGTAAAGAGATCATAGCATAAGGATCCTTAGATTGGAAAAGGCAGTGAACATTTCATGTTGCGCAACATTAAAGTAAACACATGCATTACATTAGTTGTTAAAACAATGACGTAATTAGTAAATACACAACACATAACATGTTACACAAAAATAGATCAATCATTCATCCATAACACAACACAACACACTTTTGTATGCCCGAATACTCCTTTCTTTATTATAATATCTCATACTGGTGACCATAGAGCAGATCGTTCATATCACAGCTTACATAACATAACCAAAATTAGTTATTCGCTGACAGATAGATCTAGCGAAGTAGTCTCTTGTAAACTAATACACCATCAGAATATCAATAAAACAGTACAATGGAACACATGATAATTCTAAAAGTCCCAACAACAACAATGACAACAACAAATCAATCATCAACAAAATCAACCCTTTCCCGTTACAATTTCCCAAATTTATATTATTCCCTTGGCTGTTTCTTGATTCCATTGTTACACTTTCTTGTTTCTGCGTCCTTTTGGCATGCACTTGAATCTTCTGGGCTTTCTCGCTTCTTCCTCCAGCTGGCACATCACTCTTTTTCCTTGCTGGTGCACTGACAATTAGCTTTCCGCCACGTGGAGTCCTTGTTGTTGTGCTCTATTGTTACACAAAAACCTTTATGCATCTACAAAATTGGTTTTTCAAAACAGAGGGCCCAATAGGGTCTTTATATAGTCCCTACTTCATGGAACTATCTCAACATGCAACTCCCTGCCGCACTTCTATCATCTTCTTGAAAACATCACCACTCATGAGTGGACAACAACTTATCTTTCAGTTGTCCACCTCCATAAGTCATAATGCATGCTTATTGATCACATTTAACACTAGTCTTCCTTATGGTGGTCCACCATTCCTATCATGATACTTCAAGGCATAAACAAAAAACATGTTGCCTTCATCCATTATGCACATCTATTTCAAATTTGCTTATTTATTTATGTTGTTCAAATGCTACAACTCCTTGTTGAATTTCTCTTCTTGTTGAACACCCCGAGCCAAGCCCAACTTGGCTGACTTGTATTTCCATCCAATATGTCCACTAGTGCTACCATCTCACAATTGCTTCCTTTATGCAAATAATTGTGTTTTGCATCCTTGCACTTCTCTCTGAAGGTATGACAATTATACCATGCTTCCAAAATGCACTTTTGATAACAACAATGTAGGTACTACTCCACATCTTCACAATTGATCCTAAGAGATGATGCACCCTACCTTCATAATGCATTATGGCCCTCTTTATTAGACTACCATCTTCTTGGATTTCCAAACCCTCAGGATTGCACCTGGATTCATCTCTTAATATTGCTCATTTATGGCCCTTGATCATCTTCCAAATAATCTTTGACACAAAAATATTTCTTCAAGTTCCTCAGGTCATCCTTAATACCAAGTCCAAACTCCTTCACCTGCTAGTTGAACTAATTTCATATTCCTAGGCCTTGCACCTCTATGTGTACCTATTGCACATGCAATATCATGAATTCTAGATTGTCTTTCTTACTCATAATTCACATTTGATATGCATGTTTTCCATCTAGAAACCTTTTTATTTATTTATTAATCCAAATAAAACTTCATTAGAGGTCTTCCAAATTGCTCACTGCACCGAGAAGTCTGATCCTTATGGCTTCCCAAATAAACCAATGCACATTTTTGAAGAATTGTCCCTGCCTTTTTCTTCAAACCTGTAGATTTCTCTTGCATCTTATGAATATATATAGATCTCCTTATAAACCTTATATGCTCCATAAGTAACCCTAAGCTTATGATTAATTTTCATATGACCACATTTGTTAGCCAAAAACTATAATTTACAATTCTAGAAATATATGCACAATTTTTCCCTTTACAATCAACAATCATCTTCCTTTTGATTCCTTGTGAGTTTAGCTACTCAATTCATAATTCTGGGTGGATACAAGGATTCTTCTATCCAAGTTATTTCCAATGACTACTTTCTTGCTCAATTCTTAGCACTGAGAAGAAAATTATAGGAAATTGAATATTTACTAATTCACCCCATTTCTATACTTTTCACTCTGGTGCAATTAATTCCAAACACCAACTTCTGTCACCCATAGAAGTAAATATATCAAGAACTAGATAATTTTTTGTATGAGACATAGATAAAAAAATATGACAAGGAACTCAAAACAACTCTCAGATTATCAATTTGATGTTCTAGTAAAAAAATACAACAATATGGAAATGACTACTTTTTCCCTTTTCACCCCTTTTTCTAGACTTAGAATTTTTAATCAAACAGGCTATCTCCCAAACTGTGCACTTTTGGAAAAATTTCACTAAATGAATTTTTTATGTCTTGATGAGTATACAAAATGTTGAATAAATATATTTTTCCAGTTTTTTCATATGGGGACCTTTTTTCTCCTTTGAAAATCCCAAAAACTCCCAAAAAGTGGCACAAAATAATGGTTTTTGGCCTATTTCAGCATCCCCATTCCAAAACCCTTAGAATTTATTCAATTCCCTCATGGGTTATTTGCATTTCTTCTTTGTAGACTTGCTCCAAGAATTTCAACTTAAACTAGATCTCTGCTAATGATCTGGACCCAGATCTTTAAAAACCACTATTTTGCATTTTCTGACAAATCCAAGCAGAAATGGGCAGTGGCCGCCCTCTCAAACACTTTTGTATACCTCTTCACTGCAGAAAAAACCTAAAATTTTCGTCTCAATTTGACTTAATTTCTCCAGTTATGGCCAACATACGAAAATGGTTCCAGACTTGGTTTTGTTTTTGAAACTATAGGACAATCTAGCCTACGCGGAAATACACTAACATGGCACTGACATGGCACTAACGTGGAACTAGCATGGCACTAATGTGGAAATGGCATGACACTAACATGGCACTGGCGTGGCTTTGGTCACCAAGCCACCGACCACTAGAAGAAATACTTTCCTTTCTCCTTGTAGAACTTCATTTCGATTTTTGGCCCGATCTGATCCACTGACCCACTGGCTGGGCCCACGAGCTCCCTACACAACCTACTATCCAAACAAATTCAATCTGACATCGGCCTACCAACCCATTGGGGACTGTACCACTTCTTAGGGAAACCTCAAATAACTTCGGTCTGATCCGAGCCAATGGCCCACTGGGCATACCAGACTAGCGACCATCAAGGATAAATCATTCCTACTTCCTTGTCGAACTTACCTTTGATATCGACCCGATCCACTCGACCATCAGACATATCATACCACTGGGGCATAGACCTACCAGGTTACTTTCCATACTTCAACTCACGGAGCTTCCCTTCGATCCCCGTCAGATCCGATCTTTTGAGCATACCAGGCCACCAGGGCACCGGACTACTGAGCACCCTGCTAACCAACTCTCTACCAAATTTGATCCAATCTGATCTATCGACATATGGGTCATTAGGGCACTGGGGTATCGACCCCCCGTGCCCTCGTCTCTTTTGATCTCACCTACCTCTTCACATTCTTTAGGTATTCGATATTTCGAGGATCGACCCACTGGGGCAGTGAGCTACCGGGCTTCCAGAAAACTTTAGCAGATGATATCCCAATCCGGTAACTTAACTAATACTTCGAACAAGAAATCATGATGCAACCTACCACCAGGCTTGACACGTGGCTATCGGGGCACCGACCCACCACACATAATTTCTATCCAAACGAACTTGACAACGGTCCGATCTGATTACCTTGGCCAAAAGTATATGGTGTGTGCGAGCCCACCAGGTTTCACGACTCTCTATGTTTCACACACAAATCACAAAGGGTGGTATTTTTCTTATAAACCATTCCAAGCGTTGTTGCTTCAGAAGGTATAAACTCTGCTCCTGATGCCCAAATTGAGTGAGTGAGAGATCGATGAAAAGATGACGCCACAAAGAGTTTCTTGAACATAGTTTCCTGGGCTATTAAGACAACATTTAACCACAAAACTCCCCTTTGACATTGCCCCAAGCAATTAATTTTTTCCCTCAAGAACTTCTAGTTTAAATTTCCATTCTGTAACAGACCAAGATCAAAAAACCAGAAGTTCCTTTCATTCTGACAACTTAGTTCTAATCCTTGGTTATGAAAGTCAATGGATCTCCAAGCACAATGGATGTAGCATGTTCTCATTTGTATTTGTAAAATATTTATATGTGAGAACTTTAACTTCATACAATAACCCAATAATTTGTCATTTAATCACCAAATCTCAAAGGCCAATTGCTTAAAACTGCTAATCTGCTTACCGAAATTTCAACTTTCAAGTGCTTTATACACCTCTCATACTAAAGAAATGATAATTTTACTCAAGATCTTCCGTCTTGTAGAAAAAATATTTTTCACCCAAAAAATAGATCTGACCAAACAACTTTTGTTGTCATGTAGTAGGCCCATGAAGGCCAACATTGTAACCTTTGACTCTGATACCATTTTGTAATGTATGCAACACCCCTGCTAATTCTCGTCACCGCGAAAAATGAATTTTCCTTCTAAATACAAATTTAAAAACATCCCCATACATATAGAAGAAAACCAAGGGGCAAAGTGCCCATAAAAATTCATAGCCAACAACATGTTGATTTAACCAGGCATCCATAACATCTATAGCATCTATAAAATCAGAAATGCATCTAGTAAACACCCAATATTACACAACATTCAATAAGACATTTCCATAACAGAATAACCATAATAAACACAACACAAACTTATCTATTTATAAATATAAGCAACCGATTGCATACGAATAATGGAACTCCCAACCAGAGGCACTACTTCTCTAAATATCAATAGCAATCCACCCTCAAGTTGAGGCTATGAATCCACAAGAATATCTGGCTCTCTGGCCTACAACTCTCCACACTCAACAACCCAAAACCCAAGCTCTACTTCTACAACAGTTCCAAATCCACCAACTCTCTCTTCCCACAACCTACACAACCCAAGGAATGTACCCCCTTCACCGCTCACAGTCCCTCAGGTTGTACCATTCATTTATTAGGCTTCCAGTGCACTTGGTTGGATAAGAATCTCTTAGCTAGGGACTTCGAGGACTCTTAGTTGTTTTAGGAGTTCCCACAGGAGCCTCCACAAGGCTCTTGAGCCATTTCCTCCATAAGAAGCACACTACAAGCTTACAACCTGACTTATAGGAACACAAGCTTCATTTCCAGCATAACACACAACCAAACAATGGTTGTATTCAAGCATATCATGGATGGTGCTCTTTTCAACACTCTGCTCTCCCTTTGCTACCCAAAATCTGCATGCAAAAATTGTCCACCCTCTGCATACAAATTTCCTTCTTTTTCTCTTGTTTGTTTAACCCTCACTCTACCCAAAGATGATTGTACTTCATCCCATGCTCTCCATTAACTATGGGATGTGACCACTTACACCCACCCTCTTACATGAGTTTAATGATTAGCCTTGGGAACATTCAACAACAAAATACAAGTTTTACACAATGATAATAATTTCAAGGAATGTGGGTTGGATTAATACCCATGAATAAAAGCCCCCTTGGACCCCTCTCTCTTGTAGAATCATATCGCCTCCTTCTTTTTCCCTTGTTTTCTTAACCCTCATTCTACCCAAAGATGATTTTACATCATCCCATTCTCTCCATTAACTATGGGATGTGACCACTCACACCCACCCTCTTACATGAGTTTAATGATTAGCCTTGGGAACATTCAACAACAAAATACAAGTCTTACACAATGATAATAATTTCAGGGAATGTGGGTTGGATTAATACCCATGAATAAAATCCCCCTTGGACCTCTCTCTCTTGTAGGATCATAGCCCCCCATAATTTTCATCCTTCTCACATTCCATCCATCGATTGCTATTTTATTGATTATTTCAATGTACATAATATACAATTCAACCCCCAACCATATTAATCAATATGGGTTATTTTCCCCAATCATTTCGGCTCACCAGCCTAATTTACATTTATAAAATTACATTACAACATGTGGGGATTAAAACCAGGGGTGTTACATCATGATATCCAATATGGTGATATCAGACCATCGGGATAGCGGGTCCCCAGGTCTTTGGGATATCGACCCCCAGGGCCTTCAACACTCACGCATTCAACCATTCACCATCATTCTAACTGTATCCAATATATCAGTACTAATGTGGTACAATTGTATTGTGACATGTGGCCCAATTATAATACTCCACATGGCTCTCATTGCGCTCACTAGATCCCCGGGCCCCAGACCTTCAACACTGCACTTCTTTTTCAACTTTTCAGTATTTGATATGCGATATTGTTGATGTGTCTTCCACATGGATCTTCGTACTATCTTGGTTACTTACATGGTGGATGACATGGCCTCTCTATGGTTCTATCATGGCACTGATATGGAAATGGAGTTGGCCTACCGGGTATCGGGGCCCCAAAACTTTGGCACTATGCATGGAATTCGTTCTTCCAGTATCCGATACTTTGATATTAGATCACCGGGGTATCGCCCCTCGGGCCCCGAGAACATTTAAAAACACGTATTCAAGCATGTACTCTGATATGTCGATATCATATATGTTGGGCCCCACAACTTAAAAGGTAACTCCATGCTTAGGGTTCCATGGCTTTCTGTTCACATTCAAACTAAGTGACTTCGCCTTTTGATTATAAACTCACTGAAATCAACATTTCCTATGAATGTGGGATAATTCAATTTTTCTACTCAAGCCTTCAACGCATGCATGAGCTTCCTCCGTGCTCTTGGATTTTAGATCTCACTATCTAAATCTATTCTCCTCTAGTACCCTTGGACATGGTCACCTTATCTAGCTTCCAATCACCTCTTCTCTTCAAATCTGTACAACTCTTCAGCACATGCCTGAGCCTGATATTTTTTTTCACCCTCGGTGTTCTGCACACCGTGATTGCTTTGCAACAAAACCCTTCCATGAGGTTGCCTCATTATTCAATTCAACAAAGAACACTTACAGAGACTCGAAAACTACCCATCAATGTACAAGGGCATACTTTACTTCCTTGGTTTGAGTCACATAATGAGACATTTCCTAGGTCTTCTCTTAAACACATAAGCTTATCATCTCTCCCCCCGCGTGTGACATCAATGACATCCATGATTGTCACAGTCCTGTCTACCCTTGACATCAATGACAACAATGTCCAATAATCTCCCCCTTTGTCATTGATGGCAACACTTAGTCAATCTGAAACTCCTCCAGTCTACTGCAACCATAGATCTCATCATTTTATTCTCATCTAAGTTGATTGCTTCCTGCAAGTCTCCCCTTGTCTCTTTACTCTCCCCCTTTGACATCAACGACAAAGGGATTTTCTCCCCCTTTCACTGTACTCTTCATTTTCTACTATGATGCCAACAACCTTCTCTTTCTCTGCATCTCCCCTTGAACTTGTGCTCCTCTTGTAGTGCTTCAATGATTGGTTGGCATAGGTACCACCCCTAATTTCTGTTTAAGATACTCAAATTCTTCTCTAGGAACATGTTTTGTAAATATATCAACAACCTATTCCTTTGTGCCAATATATTCGAGCTTGAAATTTTGTTCTCTGACTTGTTCTCTTAAGAAGTGATATTTTATTGGATTGTGTTTTGTCTATGAATGCATGACTGGATTGTTTGAAAGGTTTATTGCAATGGTATTGTCACATATAATTTATATGGGGTGATCATACCCTACCTTAATGTCTTAAAAATTTTTCTTCATCTAGAGCACTTGTGTGCAAGATGTTGTTGCTGCAATATATTCTACTTCTGGTGTGGATAGAGATATTGAGGATTGCTTTTTTTTGAACCAAGATACTAGATTGTTTCAGAGAAATAATGCTCCACCACTGGTGATTTTTCTGTCATCCACATGGCCTACCCAATCTACATCTGTGCAAGTTGTTAGAGCAAAGCATTTTCCTGTCGGATACCATAAACCAAAATATAGTGTCCCTTTCAAATATCTGAATATTCTATTCACTACCTGCACATGTGTTTCCTTTGGTGTAGTTGGAAACCTTCCAACCAGCCCTATTGCATGCATAATATATGGTCTTGAAGTTGTCACATACAAAAGGATACCTATCATTGATATGTACAATGTTTGATTTGCTTCCTTTGATTCATCTTCTTTACTCAGCTTACAACTAGTGACCATGGGTGTGCTGACATGTTTACAGTCTTCCATTTCAAACTTCTTTAACATCTCTTTGATATATTTGGTATGAGAAATGAATATGCCTTTGCTGGTTTGAGTAATCTGTAGTACTAGAAAGAATGACAGTTCCCCAAGCATGGACATCTCACATTCTTTTTGCATTTATTCATCAAATTTTTGGCTTATTTGATCAACATTACTTCCAAAAATGATATCATCCACATATACTACTATAATTAACATGTTTGCATTGCTTATCTTTATGTAAAAAATGTTGTTTGTTGTTCCTCTTTTGAAACCTTGTTTCTATACGTGCTTATCAAGTCTTGATCACCATGCTCTAAGGGCTTGATTCAATCCATAAAGTGCTTTCTTCAATCTGCAAACATAGTCTTCATTTCCCGATGATAAGAAACCTTCAGGCTGTTCAATGTACACTTCTTCCTCTAAGTCTCCATTGAAGAATGCTAACTTGACATCCATCTAATATACTTTGAAATTCTTAAATCTTGCAAATGCCAAAAACATTCTAATGGATTCTAATATTGCAACAGGAGTAAAGGCTTCTTCAAAGTCAAGCCCTTCTACTTCAGCATACCCTTTACAAACCAATCTTCTTTTATTTCTTACTACTTTTCCATCTTCATTCAACTTATTTTTGAATACCAATTTTGTATGGATCACATTTTTGTCTTTGGGTCTTGGGACAAGTTACCATGTCCGATTTTTCTCAATATGGTTTAACTCTTCTTCCATATCATTTACCCAATGTTGATCATTTCCAGCCTCTACAAAAAATTTAGGCTCTATTTTGGACAACAAAGAGAGATTTATCTATTCAAAACTGCTTGCCATTTTTCTCCTAGTCCAAGTCTTAGCATTTTTATCACCAAGAATTAAGTTTTCTGGATGATTTTTCTTCACAATCCTTGATGGTGTTTGTGTATCTTGGCATTCTGATTGTTCTTCTTCTTCTTTGTTGTAATTTGTTTCTTTTGCTTCCAGTTGACTCTTGTGTGGTCTTTCTTGATCTATTTTGACATTTATGCTTTCAACAATATTCTACAGTCTTTTGTTGTAACATCTATAGGATTTTCTTCTTGATGAATAAGCAAGAAAAAATCCTTCATCTTCTCTTGAGTCAAACTTTCCTAGATCCTCATCATCCATTTTGATATAAAACTTGCTTCCGAATATTCTGAAATGTTTGACAGATGCTAGTTGGACTTTCCATAATTCATAGGGTGTCTTAACACTGTTAACTCTGATTTTCCCTCTGTTTAGAATATAAACAAAAATGTAAACTATTTCTCTCCAAAAAATGTTTGATAATCTTGCTTCATTCAACATCGTCCTAACAATTTCTTGTACATGTTTGTTTTTCCTTTCAACCACTCCATTTTGTTGAGGAGTTCTTCCAGCTGAATATTGTATTTTTGTTCCATGAGCTTCACAAAATTCTTCAAATTCATTGGTCAAGAATTCTCCTCCATTATTTGACCTTAAACATTTGATTTTCATATCAGTCTCATTCTCAACTAAAGCTTTGAAGGATTTAATTTTTTTAAATGCCTCATATTTACTTTTAAGAAAGGTAGCCCAAGTCATTCTTGTATAATCATTAATGAATAACATAAAATAACTTTCTCCTTGCAAACTTTTTGTTTTTGTTAGTCCTTAGAGATATCTATACACAAGTTTCAATGGCTTGGACATTGCATATTCCTTTGTCTTGAATCTCACTCGCGATTTTTTTCCATGACAACACTTCTTGTAGACAATGCTTGAGAGTTTTGTGATCTTTGGAATATCCCTTGCTACTTGTTTGGTACTGATTTTTACCAAGTTGTCAAAGTTCATGTGGCCCATTGTTTTAGTCCACAACCAACTTTTATCTGTCTACCAAATGAAGCATTTTTCTCCATTAAACTCATCAAGAATATATACTTTGTTCGAGGTTTTGATTGCTTTTGCAACCATCTTGCTTGCATTTTCTTTTCTGATCTCACATTCTTGGGATTCAAAAGTAAGAGTGTGTCCTTGGTCACACATCTGGCTTACACTCACAATATTATGCTTAAAGTTTTCAACACACAAAACCTTTTCAACCTTATCTTTTCCATTGTCAAGACCGAGAGTGCCCTTTCCAACTATATTTGAACTACCATTTTCTCCAAAGATAACATTGCCTTCATTCATTTTCAGGGTGATAAACTTTGTTCTATCTCTTGTCATGTGACTAGAGCACCCACTATCAATATAACACTTATCCTTATTATTTGTGCACGCAGTGCGGCTTGAATGAAAAATGATTTTTCTTTGTTTTGTTCCCTTTGTTCCTAATTTATTTTCATGATTGTTGGGGCTTCCTCTTTCTGTTTTTTTCTGAAATTTTTTGGGCTTACTTCTGCAGAATTTTTCTATATGCCCATAATTATTGTAGTTATAACATATGATGTTATAGTTAAACAAAGGGGAAAATGAGTTGTAATTTCTCCTTGAGAATCCATGGTTATCTCTATTGATGTCCTTCATGTAACTGCCTCTTACATTTGTTCTATAATCTATTGTTTTATGACCAAAACCATTGCAAGAATAACAATAACCAAATAAACAATTTTGGTACCTGATCGTGTGATTCCATCTTGATGGAAGAGTCTTCCTGATTCTGTCCTTGTGAGGAAAATTTGTCTTCTGTGGAACATATTGTTCTTCCTTCCTGTTGTCTTCAACCTTGATATATTTTTTGAGTATATCATCATAACTCTTGGTCCTTTCTTCACTTGTCGCTTTCAAAGAAGTTGAGGCTTCTTCATTAACAACTTCCTTCTTTTTATTATAACCAAGACCAATCTTGTCAAATGGTGATATTTGAAAGTTTAGGATTTCATTCAAGGTTGTAAAGATCTTTTCAAATTTCATGTTGGTATGTTATCTTTCCAACTCCTTCCTTAAATAAACTATTTCAGATTCTAGTTTGAAACATACATCTTCCTTTTCCTTTAGCTAGCCTCTTAAAACTTCTTCAATTCTCTTCTTCTATTTTGTTTTTTAGGTTGATGATAATTTTTTTCAGTTTCCTTGGTGCTTTGTTTTGTATAGAGAATTTCTTTTCTACAGTTCTTCAGTTGCTCCTTTTGTATCCATTTCTTGTTCTTCAATCTCTCTATTTAATTTAGAGCACATATGAGCTTTCCTTCCTTGCTCGTTTTTCTTGTTTATCCTTTTCTATCCTCATTTCATATGCAAGGAGAATTCCTTGTAATTTATCCATTTTCATATTTTGCAGGTCCTTAATTTCTTCAATGCCATATATATTGGGATTAATTCTCGAGGAAAGTGACCTAAGAACATTTTGAAAAATAATGATTTCTTTAACTTCTTCACCCAATACTTTGATGGCGTTGATAATCATATCTACTCAAAGAAAGTAATCTGCAATAATCTCTTCCTCTTTCATCGTAAGGGTCTCAAATTGACCTCTATGGGTTTTTAATTTTTCCCTTTTGACTTTTTCGTCTCCTTCATATATTTTATGTAGCTTGTCCTCCATCTCTTTTGTTGAAGCACAATGCAGGACTTTGACAAACTCTGATTTTTTCAGACCACATAGGATTGTACTCATGGCCTTAGAATCATTGTAACCTAGCTTCTTTTCAACTGTATCTATAGGTGGAGTTGTTGGAGATGTGTAACCATTCTCAACTACACTTCAGATGTCATACCCAAGTGCCTTCAAATAGGTTTTGATTCTTATGCTCCAAAATGCATAGTTTGATGCATCAAATACTGGAGCTTCGTTTGTAGAGAAACCTTCCTGTTTATCCATGTGTGCTATAAGGACTCACCTTCTAGTGGTTAGACTATTCTAAAGGAACCTTGTTTTGAAACCAATTGTTGGCACAATTAATTATAGTAAGAGGGGGAGTGAATCGGTATATGAATGCTTTTAATTTTATTTACTATACTAGACTTATCAATTCATTTCTTTACTAACCATGAGAAATCCATAAGAATAATATACAATCATACATTGTACAATACAAAAAAATTAACGTGGAAACCCAAATGGGAGAAAAACCATGGAAATTTTATTCAAATGTTTTCATAACCAACAATCTGTTACAAGCACCAATTTGTTACAATATTTACAGGCACTCACTTGCCGGAGACACCAATCTCATTTATAGAGCATCAACTCAACAATACTTGTAGGAACCAACCTACTTTTACAATATTTGCAGGCACCATCCTGAATAAGACACTAGTCCCCTCTCCTGAGCACCAACTCGGTAATATCTGTAGAACCCACCTACAATCATAATATTTTCAAGCACCAACATGTACATAGACAACAAAGACTTTCATATCTTATGCTCCTTTTCGATCTCCAACTCCTGAAACCCTCAACGCCTCTGTACCCTTAATTTCTCCTCCTTTTCTTTTGTATTCTTTCACTCTCCTACACCACCGAACCTCAGAGAATTTCTTCCATTTCCATGAGCTTCAGAGCCTCAATCCCTTATTCTTACTCTTCTCTTGCACACATACAAAAATCCCCTATGTGTCGACAAGAAAATAACGAACTCATGTGTCGGCAAGAAAAGAACGAACTCATGTATCGACAAGAAAATTACAAACTCTTGTATTGACAAGATGAGCACAGAATCTCCTATGTGTCGGCAAGAAAAGCACAAACTCATGTGTCGGTAAGAAAAACATGAACTCCCCTATGTGTTAGAAAGAAAGGCACGAACTCATGTGTCATAAAAAAAAACACGAACTCTTGTATTGGAAAGATGAGCACAAACTCCCTTATGTGTTGGTAAGATAGGCACAAAATCCCTTATGTATCAACAATATGAGCATAAACTTCCCTATGTGTCAACAAGAAAAGTACGAACTCATGTGTCAAAAAGAAAAACATGGAATCCCTATGTGTTGGAAAGAAAAGCACGAACTTGTGTGTTGGAAAGAAAAGCATGAACTCTTGTATCGACAATATGAGCATGACCCCCCTATGTATCAACAAGATGAGCACAAACTCTCCTATGTATCGTCAAGAAAAACACAAACTCTTGTATTGACAATATAAGCACAAACTCTCCTATGTATCAGTAAGATGAGAACGAACTCCCCTATGTGTCGGCAAGATGAGCATGAACTCATTTTTCAAGAAGAAAAGCATGAACTCTTGTATCAAAAAGATGAACATGAACTCTCCTATATGTTGGCAAGAAAAACACAAACTTATGTGTCGACAAGATAAACACGAAATCCCCTATGTATCAATAAGATGAGCACAAACTCCCCTATGTATCAAAAATATGAACAAGAACTCTCCAATGTAGGAAGACAAATAAAAAATGTTCTAAGTGTCCTTTTTAACGGCAAGAAACAAAAACTTCTTGAGTTCAAAAGTCCATAACTTTCTCATACGATGTTCGATTGAGGTGTTGTTTTTTGCAATGCGGAGAGCACAAGGAGGGATAACTTTCCATTGAGTATGAAACATGAGTACCAATTATTACGAAAAACCAACTAACATTTGGAGCACTTGCCAATGATCATGTGACAATAATACCAATTCTTCTTTGAGATGCAATTTAGAGCTAATCTGTTCCCTACAGATGCTACAATTAACCCACCTAAAAATAAACAAAACTTTCATGATCAATATTAGTCATAAAATAAATAAGGTGCAAAACGTGCACCTTGACATGGTATGCGTAACGAAATCTACTGGAGACACACATAGACTCAATCACGACTGCAACATGAAGTAGATTAGGCAAGGTAGGCAATCGATCATCAATTATCTTGTTAGGCATGGAGTGTTTAAACATTGGAAATGATAATAATATGAGTAACGGGCACAACGAGAAGGATTTGAGATGGAGGAGAATAGGAGAGGCCTTAAGATGAAATCATGCCTTGCTGATACAGTCTATGTCAAAGAGAAAAAGAAGATCATTATTGATACACTCAGTGTCAATGAGGGGTCAACATCTTTCTGTTAACAAAATTGGTGATAGGAGAGGGAAACTTGCCAATAAACACTTTGTTATTGAAGGGAAATAAAGGAATATTGTCGATACATGATGTATCAATGAAGATGAGATGAACCTCGTTGATACCATGTATTGGCAAGGATTATTGATTTTTCAATGAGCAAGGTTTAAGCATGAAGTTAATTCCTTTTTATCATTTAACTTAAACCATAAAAAATTATGTTGTAGCAACCAAGATCACAAGAAAAAACACCATGCACAAGAACACAATAAGTATCCTGGGAAACCCTTCTCAACAAGGGAAGAAAACCCAGCCAAATCCTTTGCTATATTCTTCAAGAGAAAGACCTTCACCACCAAGAAAACCTAGCACACAAGAGGGTTCTTGCAAACCCTAGAAGACTAGCGCCCAAGAGAGGTGCACACTTTTCCCAAGAAGATGTACTTGCTGAAATTTCCAAACTCACACAAAAGATATGATTCCTCAATGGGGAATCTACCTTTACTTATATTAGACTTGAACTGTCAACATAAGTGTCTATTGGAAAAACATGGCCGACCTCTCCAAATCACAGTATAATTAATAATAACTAGATTAATTATCAATTACATTAAGGTGGGGTCGACCTGTACCCTTTACATTACAATTAGGGTTATAGGCAGGTCTGACTCTTGAAAAATATAGCAAGGGATCTCATACACCCACTAGTTCTCAACCACTAGGGTCACATCCATAGGGATGTCCATATCTCTATATCACTGCATTACATAGGAGAACCACTCTCACTAGTGCTCAAACACTAGGATCACATTCATCTATGCTTGTCCATAGGCACATCCACTCAACAAATCTTCTTTCCCACTGCATTACATAGGAGAGTCATCTAGAGTTCATCATCTCAACTCTCTGCTCAGAGGAGGATAATACATCATCTTCATTTTTGTCTCATGACAATACACCCAACTCTATGGGAATTCACACGTTCACCTTGTGCTCAGCCATAGGCATGTCCAACTTTGCATATCTCCTTTCTCACTACGTTACATAAGAGAATCATCTGGAGTTCTTCTCAACTCTCTGTAAGGAGGAGGCCATCTCTACATTCCATCTCTGTCTAAGATAGGAACCACACACCCCTCTCAGGGGCTCTCATGTAGCTGTAATCATCAACACTCCCTCTCAACTAAGGAGGCATTCTCTACCAGGCTAAGTCTCTCATGGAAATACTCAAACTTTGTCTTTACAAGTGGTTTGGTGAAGATATATGCGATCTTTTCATGAGTAGGAAGATACTGCACATGTACTGTCTTCCTCTGAACCATGTCTTTGATATAGTGATACTTTATCTCGACGTGTTTCGATCTGTCATGAAACATAGGGTTCTCGGAGAGCTTTACACAACTCTGGTTATCACAATGAATAGTAGTAGGATCCATCTCATGATCGAAAAAGTCAGTGAGAAGTTTGCAAAGCCACACTGCTTTGCAGACTGCTACACTCAATGCAATGTACTCTGCCTCTGCGGTGCTCAATGCCACGTAACTCCATTTTCTACTACACTAGGAAACCATGATAGACCCTAAAGTGAAGCAACAACCAGAGGTGATTTTTCTGTCTACTGCGCTTCCTGCCTAATCTCCATCGGCATATCCTTGCAGGCTCAAGTCTACACTGGAGGCATATCTTATGCCTTAACCAATTGTGCCTCGTAAGTATATCAATACATGTTTTGTAGCTATCTAGTGTGTTTGTCTCGGTTGGCTCATAAACCGGCTAAGCACATTCACTGCATAGCAAATGTCCGGTATGGTGTTAACCATATACATTAGTGATCTAATCAAATGTCGGTATAAGTGTGGATCTACCTCTCTTGATTTAGTATCACCCATCTTCTTCAAATCCACTACCATTAGAGTGGGCATGGATTTTCATTCTGTCATGCCGAACTTTTTCAGTATCTCCACAGTATATTTTCCTTGACTCAGGAAAATCTCATCTGTCCTCTGCCATACTTCTAGTCCCAAGAAGTAGTGCATCAAGCCCAATTCCTTCATTTCAAATTTAGCACTCAATGCTCGTTTGCACTCAACAATGAGTCTCTCTGAACTGGTAAGGAAAAGTTCATCCACATATAGGACCAAAATTAGACACTCATTGCCATCAATATGATAATATAAGTTTGGATCAACAACACTTTTGTTGAATCAGCAATCCATCCATTTTTTCATACCAATCACACGGTGCTTGTTTTAGACCATATAGGGCTTTCTTTAACCTTCATACATGATATTTTTCATTGTGTACAACAAATCCTTCTGGCTGATCGATATAAACTTCTTCCTCAATTTCACCATCTGGTGTAGCTTCCAACCCATGGAAGTAGCTGGTGCTATGATAGAATGGATGGAGGTGTATCGGGATACTAGAGAAAAAGTCTCGTCATAGTCAACTCCCTCTACTTGTGAGAACCCTCTGGCCACAAATCTTGCTTTGTATTTTTTAATGCTTCCATCAGCTGCATGCTTGATTTTATAAATCCATTTGGAAGTCACTACAGACTTCCCCTCTGGTCTTGGAACAACATCCCATACATAATTTTTCAATATATATATTGTTATTCTTTAGTCATGGCATCTTGCCATACTTTTTCACCTGAGGCTTCTCCATGACAAGATGGCCCTGAGTCAATGATGTGGGTCATGGCTGAAATGTAGCTTAATCTCTTTGGTCTCTTGCTCTCTCTTGTTGTTCCATGAGGGGCTTTATGTCCTTTTTCTTCTTATAGAGTTTGTCAGGCCCAAGCATGCCTTTTATGTCCAACTGTAATATCTCTGGGTATGTTGCTTGGAGCAACTAGTTGGGTTGGAACAACTGGATCAACTGGAATAATGTCTGTCTCCTTATGAACTGCTAAAGGGGGAGAAGGCATTGTCTCACCATAAATGTCCATCTAAGCTTCTATGGATATTTGGAATGCTACTACTTCTTCAAAGGTAACATCTCTGCTTATTTCAATTTTTCTCTGACCAGGAATGTAGATTCGATATGCTTTTGAGGATTCACTGTATCCTACAAAAGTGCCCTTTCTTCCTGAAGGTTCTAGCTTGGATGTATTCTCTTTGGGTACATGAAAATATACTGGGCATCCAAATATTCTGAAGTGTCCAATCTCAGGTTTCACTCTGGTGAAGGCTTCTTCTGGAGTAATGTTCTTCATGATATGATGAGGACTTATGTTTTGAACATACACTACTGTCATACATGCTTCTTCCCATAGATTCATAGGTGGACTCTGATCATGTATCATTGCTTTGGTTGCCTCAATGATAGTTCTGTTTTTCCTTTCAACAACCCCATTTTGTTGAGGGTTGTAAGGAATTGTGAACTCCCTCTTGATCCCTGCTTCAATACAAAAAATGCTGAATTCTTTTGAGGTGTATTCTTCTCCATTATCTGATCTTAATACTTTGATTTTTCTTCCGGTCTGGTTTCCAACTTGAGCTTTGAATTATTGAAATTTTGCAAGAACTCCATCCTTGTTCTTTATAAAGTAAATCCAAGTTTTCCAGGAGTGATCATCTATGAAGAGTACATAGTATAAGTACCCATTTAGAGATGCAATAATCATTGGCCCGCACACATTTGAATGTATCAAGTCCAAGATTTCCTTGGATCTATTGTCACTGCTTGAGAAGGATCCTTTAACATTTTTTCCAAGGGCACAACCTTTGCAAACACCTTTATGCTGAATCTATATTTATGGTAGACCAGTTACCATTTTCGCTAGAGTTGGGAGAGCTCTATAATGAATGTGAGCAAGTCTTCTATGCCATAGCTCACTCAAGTTGATACTACCGTGTAGCAGGGCCTGGGCTGGTTTGATGGTTAATTTGTATAAGTTGTTTTCTCGTACACCAATTACCTTGGTAGAACTTATATGAGAATCTTTGTTCCATGCAAGAACTCTTCCTTGTGAGAAGGTAATCTTGTAGCCTTTGTCTTCCAAGGCAGAAATAGAGACAAAGTTCCTCTTCATTCTGGGTACATATAATACTTCCTTTAATTGAGGTTGCATATTTGAATATAGTTGGAAGGTATAAGTTCCAACTCCCCTCACATTATATCTAGCATCATCTCCAAGGACAACATGTAGATGTGTTTCTTTCTCAACGAAATGTGTTAGGTGATATCTAAGACCGGTCATGTGCTTGGAGGCATCACTATCATTTAACCAAGTATTATCATTGGTCGAGACCATACCTGAGAGTGCTGAGATATTGATGTCTTCATTTCTTTGAGGTCTTGTCTTCCTGGAACTGAGTTTGCTTGAACCATCAATCTTGCCTCCCATCATGATTTTGCTCATTTTAATTTTTGGATTCTTCACAAACCCTTGTCAACTGGGATAGAAAACCTAACATCTAGGCTAGCTAGAACTTTTAGGTTTCATTGGGCTTATGACTGCCAAAAATAATCCTTTTAAAGATATGATATCCCTAAAAATCTGAATATCTCCTTCAAGGAGTTTTAGAAACACAATTTTGAAATTTTCTGTAGAAATTAGCAAAACTCTAGAAACCCTAGGGCCAAAAAGTCAAAATGCTTGGAATTGCAGTTTGAGACGTGCTGGAGGTGCGATGAAAGAGTTCGTACACACCTATTCCCTTTTTATCGCTAACGTTCAAGTGCCAAGTGCAGAAAACCTCCAGAAGAGTAGGCCGTAATTATTTTCTGGGAACCCTAGGAGGGCCGTACGGTTTCTGCAAAAGAGAGAGAGGATGGATGAAAGTTGTTTGTGCAATGGGTTCTTCAAGACCTATGCTCTGATACCATGTTGATTTTTAAATGAGAAACGTTTAAGCATGAATTTCGTTCTTTTTTATCATTTAACTTAAACCATAAACAATTATGTTGCAGCAACCAAGATCACAAGAAGAAACACCATGCACAAGAACACAAGAAGTATCCTGGGAAAACCTTCTCAACAATGGAGGAAAACCCATCCAAATCCTTTGCTATATTATTCAAGAGAAAGACCTTCACCACCAAGAAAACCTAGCACATAAGAGGGTGCTTGCAAACCCTAGAAGACTAGCACCCAAGAGAGGTTCACACTTTTCCCAAGAAGATGTACTTGCTGAAATTTCCAAACTCACACAAATGATATGATTCCTCAATGGGGAATCTACCTTTACTTATATTATACTTGAATTGTCAACAAAAGTGCCTATTGGCACAGTAGGGCTGACCTCTCTAACTCAAAATATAATTAATAATAGTGGGATAAATGATCTTTTACATTAATTATCAATTACAATAAGTTGCGACCGACCTGTACCCTTTACATTACAATTAGGGTTACAGGTAGGTTTGACTCTTGAACAATATAGAAAGGGATCTCATACACCCACTAGTGCTCATCCACTAGGGGCACATCCATAGGGATTTCCATATCTCTCTCTCATTTCATTACACAGGAGAACCACTCTCACTAGTGCTCAACCACTAGGATCACGTTCATCTGTGCTCGTCCATAGGCACATCCACTCAACAGATCTTCTTTCCCACTGCATTACACAGGAGAGTCATTTGGAGTTCATCATCTCAACTCTCTTCTTAGAAGAGGCTAATACATCATCTTCATTTATGTCTCATGACGATGCACCCAACTCTATGGGAATTCACACGTTCACCTTGTGCTCAGCCATAGGCATGTCCAACTCTGCATATATCCTTTCTCACTGCATTACACATGAGAATCCTATAGATTTCTTCTCAACTCTCTGTAAGGAGGAGGCCATCTCTACGTTCCATCTCTGTCTCAGATAGGAACCACACACCCCTCTCAGGGGCTCTTTCTTGGGTTTGTGTCCTAGAGAATGTCTCATGTAGCTATAATCATCAACAAGGATGGGGGGATCTATGCCAATGTATATAGGCAGTTAGAAGTGGATGAATCACCAGTGTATCAACATTCAAGGGATAATGGGTGTTGGTGCATTAGTTCCCATAAAATGATCGATGTCGATATACTAGAAAGCGGCAAAAGAAAATGTCTAAGTGTTATCCCTTCCTGCATATCAGTGGCAAAGAGAGGAGGGTCACCGATGTGTTGGCGAAGAAATCACTAACTCACCGATAGTGGCTGTATTAGTGAGGAAAATATTAACCTACCGATATAGCCATAATCAATGGGTTATAAGTTAGAAAACATTTAAGTGAAAGTATGAGAAACTATATTGGTAAAGAAGATCCCAAGTCGTTGATATGGGCTGTATCGACGAAGGAAGAAGGATTCTCATCGATACACATTGTATGAGCTAAGGAAAGAGGAAACTCACCAATATACAGTGTGTCAACAGACCATAGTCTTCTTTAAAATCGATGAAATGGTAAAGTATGGAGACAGAGAAGAGACACTTGGTGTACTGTACTGGACTTATCAATTCATTTCTTTACTAACCACGAGAAATCCATAGGAAACATATACAATCATACATTGTATAGGACACAAAAATTAACGTGGAAACCCAAATGGGAGAAAAACCATGGAACTTTTATTCAAATGTTTTCACAACCAACAACCTGTTACAAGCACCAATCTATTACAATATTTACAGGCACCCACCTGCTGGAGACACCAATCTCAATTACAGAGCATCAACTCAACAATACTTGTAGGCACCAACCTACTTTTACAATATTTGCAGACACCAACTTGCAAGAGACACCAATCCCCTCCCCTAAGAACCAACTTGATAACATTCGTAGGCACCCACCTACAGTCATAATATTTGCAAGCACCAACATGTACACAAACAACAAATAATTTTAGATCTTTTTCTCCTTTTCGATCTCCAACTCCTGAAACCCTTAACACCTATACACCCTTAATTTATCCTCCTTTTATTTCATATTCTTTCACTCTCTTGCACCGTCAAGCCTCAGATCCTTTCTTCCATTTCCATGAGCTTTAGAGCCTCACTCCCTTATTCTTAATCTTGTCTTGCACACACACAAAACTGATTTGGGAATTGTTATTTATAGTCTCCATGTTCTCATAGATTTTTCCACATACCAAAAAAATATGTCCATGGGGTCAGCTCCAGATGTCCTCAAAACCAAGCTGTGATACTCCTTATAAATTAACACAAACACCCTTGTTTTCGTGCCCCATCTGCTCACAGAGCACGCATGATAAACTTTGATGCACAACCACCATCAGATATAATCTTTGGATTGATCTTGATCATTGATTGTTCTCTACTCATAAAAAAAGTAACATGACCTCAACACTCAACAATCATTGGATCTGAATCTCGGATAGATATCGACCGTTGATCCAGTTCCTCGGATTCCCCAGATATCAGAACTATCAGGGTATTGGGATATCAAGCCCCCGGCCTTCAAAACTTCAAAATTTCAACAAAAATTCGATATTTGATACCACAATGTGACATGGATGTTGATGTGGTATCCACGTGGGCTCCTTACATGTGTGTTGTATGACATTGCACCGACATGTGGCTGGTGATCTCATCGCATCCTCCATCCTTGTTTGATCAGTTTGCTGACTTGGAACTAGTGATTGTTTTGACACATGGAACAGTTCATGGTTACCATCATGACTCTAACATGGCATATGATGTGACATTAGTCACTTGCAACCTCTTTGTATGACATTTCCTCCACATGGACCCATTCAATAGCTACTAGATGATGTGGCACCGACATGGTGTTGATGTGGATGTTGTCATGGCATCGTAGCTGGCCCACCAACCATTGGGCTATCAGGATATTGAGACATCGGGACTTCAATACTACAGGATGTTCAATCTCTCGACATCCAATATGGCGATATCAAACCACCGGGATATTAGGCCCCCAGGTCCAGGGATATCGACCGCCCAGGCTTTTAACACTCACGCCTTCAACCATTCACCATCATTCTTCTAGTATTCAATATATTGGTACTAACATGGTCCAATCCTCTTGTGACACATGGCCCAATTACAATACACCATGTGGATCTCATTGTTCTCATCGGACTGTAAGTTTTAAACCTGCGAAGTAAAGCAATGCATATATATTCTTAAACAATATAGAAATTAATCAATGGCTCATACACAAAATACACAGAGATTTTTACCAGAAACCCTCAACCGGGAAAACCTTTCTTATTTTCATTATATCGAATTTCACCATTCTCCATACAATATATACAATGTTTTTAGGTATTCTGTATATACCAAAACCCTAATCCCTTAATCCAGGATTAATTTACAAATCAACTAAAAATAGAAAAATCCGCTAAAAATAGCAAAAACTGCCCGGCGCACATGGGCAGAGCCCTAGGTGAAGGGATCGTCAGACGCAGTTGTCATATCTGATGCACCCACACACACACACACATGCAAAGAATATAACACACACCCAACATTCTCCCACTTGTTGTTTTCTTTGCATCCAGGGGTCCAGGGGATTATATAGTCAACAATCCAGGGCAACAATGCCCATTGTTACTCTACACCAAGAGAAATTTTCTGTGCTCACAGACTTTGTCAATGAATCTGCAACATTCTTCAAAGTGTCAACCTTTTCCAGCAACACCTTATTTTCCTCAACCATGTCTCTCACAAAGTGATACTGAACATCAGTATGCTTTGTCTTCGAATGATAAGCTGGGTTCTTTGCCAGGAATATTGCACTCTGACTGTCACAGTCTAATCTCACTGCTTGTTGTACCAACCCAATACATGGACATAATCTTTGTAACCATACTGCTTCCTTGCTTGCATGAGTGGCTTCCATGTATTCAGCTTCTGTAGTTGAGAGTGCCACTACAGCCTGTCTTTTGCTCATCCAACTGATTGCTCCTCCAAATAGGTTAAACACATACCCACTTGT
>ML799360.1:30282-43678 GCA_009831015.1 Picea engelmannii | reverse complement strand
TTCTAGATGAGCTCGCCATTCCTCTTACTTTACTCGAATCTCCACTGCAAAAGCTCCCACTGAACCCAGGTTTATCACAGACCCAAGATAAACTTGATCTATCAAGACCAAGCCAAACCCTCAGCAACAAAGGCGTTCCTCTGAATCCAAAAACGTGCTCTGATACCAAATGTAAGTTTTAAACCTGCGAAGTAAAGCAATGCATATAGATTCTTAAACAATACAAAAATTAATCAATGGCTCATACACAGAATACACAGAGATTTTTACCAGAAACCCTCAACCGAGAAAACCTTTCTTATTTTCATTATATCGAATTTCACCATTCGCCATACAATATATACAATGTTTTTAGGTATTCCGTAGATACCAAAACCCTAATCCCTTAATCCGGGATTAATTTACAAATCAGCTAAAAATAGCAAAAACCGCCCAAAAAAAAATTTCGGGGCGTTGCCCCGAACCCCATCAGCCTCGGGCTACCGGCCGGTGCTGAACGAGGCGTGTAACCAGGGGGGGGCATACCTGGCCCCCCTTGAGACTCCCCTAGGAAAGCGCACAGTGCACACAGCGAAGGGATCGTCAAACACAGTTGTCGTATCTGACGCACCCACACACACACACCCAACACGGGCCCCAGAGCCTTCAACACTACACTGCTTTTTTGACTTTCTGGTATTCGATATGCGATATTGCTGATCTGGCTTCCACGTGCCTCTCCATGCTGTCATGGATTCTTTTGTGGTGTATGATGTGGCCTCTTAGTGGTTCTTTCATGCTGTTGACGTGAAAACATATATGGCCTATCGATCCCCCAAAACTTTGGCACTATGGACACACTTCATTCTTATGATATCCAATACTCCGATATCGAATCACTAGGGCACCGAGGTATCGACCCCCGGGTCCCTAGAACATTTAAAAATGCATTTTCAAGAAAGTATTCCGCTATGCCGATATCATATATGATGAGCTCCGCAACTTAAATGGTAACTTTGTGCATAGGGTTCTATGTCTTGCCATTCTCATTCAAACTAAGTGACTTCACCTTTTGATTATAAATTCATTGGGATCAACATTTCCTATGAATGTGGGATAATTTGATTTTATTGCTCAAGCCTTCAACGCATGCTTGAGATTCCTTTGGGATCTTGTATTTCAAATCTCATTGTCTGAATCTATTCTCCTTTGGTTCCCTCAGATGGGGTAATCTCATCCAGCTTGCAATTTCTTCTTCTCTTCAAACCTATACATCCCTTCAACACATGCCTGATCTTGAGCGTTTTCTGCACCTTCGGTCTTCTACACATCATGATTGATCTACAACATAACTCTTCTATGGGGTTATCTCGTTCTTCAATTTCAACAAAGAACACTTGCAGAGACTCGATATCGGTCCATCAATGTACATGAACATTCTTTACTTCCTTGGTTTGATTCACACAATGATACACTTCCTAGGTTCACTCTTAAACACAAAATCTTATCATCTCTCACCCTACCTATGACATCAATGACATACATGATCATCACAGTCATGTCTACCTTTGACATCAATGACAACAATGTCCAACAAGTTTCCCAAAAAATCAAGAAATTTTTGTGGCAAGGAGCAAAGTCAAATACATAAAAAGCTTCTTCTAGCTAGCTAAAAGATAGTCAGAGCTAAAATATTGTGGTAGTTTGGGAATTAAGGACCCTACTTTAATGAATTTATCTTTGGGAGCCAAACTCATTTGGAGGATGATCTCAGGTAAGCTGGATCAATGGAATAATGTTAGTCATAATAAATACTTCAATGAAGATCACATTCAATGTATTGATGTTCCTCGAGAATCTAAAAAATCTCATCTATATGTAAAATAATCAAAGTAGCAGCCCCCATAATTAAATCCAAGATCACTTAGATTCTGTGTAATGGAAAATCTAATTGAAATTGAAGATATGGTAAATTTATGGGAAATCAATCATTGAAGCACAATCATGATCTTCTTCCTATGAAAAATTGGATGGATGGTTAGAAATTTAACACCCTATATGAAATATCATCTTGGTCAAATATCTTGAGGCAGTAGATGGATTGGAACATCATCTCACCTCCTTCACATCTTCTTACATTGGTCTATATTCTCTGAAAGGTTGTGCACCATGGGACATACCAATCTCTGACCATGTAGGCTGGTGTTGACGCAAGAAAAATTCCCTTTATCAACAATAGGGGTTAACCTCAATAAGAAGTCCCAATTATACCTCTCACTGTTTGGAATAGGGAACCCATCCGAATTCTGTCCTGACAACCATTTATTGTTTTAGGGTTTACCGGTTGCGCCCCAGTCCACCCATGATGGTTTCTAAGCTAAAGAATGAAATGCAACTAATGTAAGATGCATGCGTCTGGATGGAAAAGGTAATTGAAAAAAAAACATAGAACCAAACGTACTCTTGTCAATGGCCTGGGAAATAGTTTACATAGAGAAGAAACATGAATGTAAATAAATAACTATAAACACAAAATAATCTAGAATTTAAACAACCATTTACAATCATATGTCCATGAATTTAGACAAATATTCCTTGAAGAACCAAAATAATGATGCAACAAACATACATGATATTCTACCATATGAAGTGCATTCTTACTTAACCTGAGTGTCGAACAAATCACAACAGAATAGTCCACACACATGCAACATAAGCATAAGAGTTCTCTAGAAAATAGCTTGGCCAAAGAGGCTTCTCCTTATTAAAAGTTTCAGTAATAGTACATGAAAGATCAAAGAGCCAAATTTGTTGTACTTAGATACAATCCCTCGTATTTATTGATAATGAACTTGACTCTTGGCCTTCTGCCTCCCCCCATGACCTTTAATTTACAAAATTTTGTCCTTATCCTTTTTGTAATGATGAGAGAACAAGGACAATAGAAATGTTTATAATTTAATGCATTATATGCAATTACATTTTGAATTTGTCTTTTAGTGTTGGTGGGCCATCATATATTTTGGCTATAGTGCACCTCACCCATTGTGATGACTGGACTGGACATTGAGAAACTCTTCTCCCTCCAATTTTGATATTCAACCATCATGGGATTCATAATTCTTCTTAAGTTGTTTGAGTCTGATTCCCTTTCATTGCTCCTCTACTGCTGCGACGACTATTGTTGTTATTGCTACTCCATTATCCTTGACAATATATTGCATTTGTGAGGGTATTTCTACTTATTGGTAGATTTCTTTGATGTGTAGTTGTTGTGCTTTCATGGTTTTCTCCCCTCATTTGCTGCCCATCTGGATTGTCGAGTATGATCTTTCGTTAACATTGGTACCTAACACCATTCAACACATAATAGAGGAGTCACCATAGAATAATAATAAAATAAAATTTCAAAACTAGGCATTTAAACCTATATAACTGAAACATTATCTAAGTGAGAGTTTATTTATGCTTCCATGAGTCTAGTTCTTGGTTGAAGTATTATGTTCTCCAAGGATTTTGCCAACGTGGCAGATATTAATCCTAAAAATGTGAACAATTGGTGAGGAATATATGAAATCATATATCTCTGAAGTTGTAGATCTCAAAAATACCTTTAAAATGGTACAAGGAATGCACAAAATGAGTATCAGAGTCAAAATTTACGACCAAAATACAAAAGGTAGTTTTGCAGGGTCCTACTCATGTGTTGGCAGGAAAAGCATGAACTTCTGTATCAGAAAGAAATGCACAAACTCATTTGTCGGCAAGATAAGCACAAACTCCCCTATGTTTCAACAAGAAAAACATGAACTCATGTGTCGGCAAGGAAAGAACAAACTCTTGTATCGGTAATATGAGCATGAACTCCCCTATGTGTTAAAAAGAAAAGCATGAACTCATGTGTTGGAAATAAAATCACAACTCCCCCATGTGCCAAAAAGAAAATCACAAATCATGTATCGACAAGAAAATCACGAACTCTTGTATCGACAAGATGAGCATGAACTCTCCTATGTGTCGACAAGAAAAGCACGAACTCATGTTTCATTAAGAAAAACACGAACTATTGTATCGACAAGATGAGAACAAAATCCTCTATGTGTCGGCAAGATAAGCATGAACTCCCCAATGTATTAGCAATATGAGCACAAACTCCCCTATGTGTCAACAATAAAAGCACAAACTCATGTGCCAGCAAGAAAAGCATGAACTCATGTGTCAGAAAGAAAAGAACGAATTCATGTGTCGGCAAGAAATGCACGAACTCTTGTATCGAAAATATGAGCAAGAACCCCTCTATGTATTGACAAGATGAGAAAGAAATCTCATATGTATTGACAAGAAAAACATGAACTCTTGTATTGACAAGATAAGCACGAACTCTCCTATGTATCATCAAAATGAGCACAGACTCCCCTATGTGTTGGAAATATGAGCACGAACTCATGTGTTGGCAAGAAAAGCATGAACTCTTGTATCAGAAAGATGAACATGAACTCTCCTATATGTCAACAAGAAAAGCACGAACTCCCCTATGTATCGATAATATGAGTACAAACTCCCCTATGTGTCGGAAATATGAACACAAACTCTCCAATGTAGGAAGACAAATCGAAAAATGTCTAAGTGTCTTTTTTAACGACAAGAAACAACAAGAGATTGAGTTCAAAAGTCCATAAATTTCTCATACGATGTCCGATTGAGGTGTTGTTTTTTGCAACGTGGAGAGCACAAGGAGGGAGCACTTGCCACTGAGTATGCAATAACAGTGCCAATTCTTATGAAAACAACCAACTGAAATTTGGAGCACTTGCCACTGAGTATGCGACAAGAGTACCAATTCTTCTTTGAGATGTAATTCAAAGCTAACCTGTACTATGTAGATGTTTCAATTAACCCACCTAACATTAAAAAACACTTTCATGATCAAGGTTAATCATAAAATCAAGAAGGCGCAAAACATGCATGCTAGCATGGTATGCGTAACGAAAGCTATTGGAGACACACATAGACTCAATCATGACCGCAACATGAAGTAGATTAGGCAAGGTAGGCAATCAATCATCAATTATCTAGCTAGGCATGGAGTGTTTAATCATTGGAAATGATAGGAACATGACTAATTGGTGCAAGAAGAAGGATTTGAGCTGAAGGAGAATAGGATAGGCCTCAAGATGAAAGCGTGTCTTGCTGACACAATCTATGTCGAAGAGAGAAATAAGATCATTGTTGATATGCTCAATGTCAATGAGGGGTCGAAATTTTTCTGCTAACACATCGATGACAGAAGAGGGAAACTTGACAACAAACATTGTGCATTGAAGGTTAATAAAGGAAGCTTGTCGATACATGACGTATCAAATAAGATGAGATGAACCTTGTTGATACCATGTATTGGTGAGGATGGGGGAATCTATGCTGATGCATATTAGTAGTTGGAAGCGAATGAACCACAGGTGTATTGACATTCGAGGACTAATGGGTGTCAGTACATTGGTGCCCATAAAATGATTGATGCTGATACACTAGAATGTGGCAAAAGAAAATGTTTAATTGCTATCCCTTCCTACGTATCGGTGGCAGAGAGAGGATGGCCACCAATGTGTCGGCGAAGAAATCACTAACTCACCGATACTGGCTGTATCATTAAGGAAAATATTAACCTGCCGATATATCCATAATTAATGGGTTAGAAGTTAGAAAAAAATTAAGTGAAAGTATGAGAAACTATATTGGTGAAGAAAATCCCAAGTAGTTGATATGGGCTATACCGACAGAGGAAGAATGATGCTTGTCCATACACAGTGTATCAACGAAGGAAAGAGGAAACTTGCCAATATACGGTGTATTGGCGGGCCACAGTCTTCTTTAAAATCATTGAAATGGTAAAGTATGGAGAGAGAGAAGAGAGATTTGGTGTTTTCTATTTGCATGAGAGAGTCTAAGATGATTTCTAGTAGAAAATTTTAGTAGGGGGCCCAATTTCTTCTCTTAGAGAAAAGATAAAAGAAGAAATCAAAGAGGGTGTTGTGCTAGCACATCAACTGGGGATCCTTGGACTATAGTGTAAAAAGTGGATACTTATATCAAATTCAATCTCTTTCTCTTCCTTGATGCTCAACAATTTGGAACTAGGTGTTAATGCCGAGTAAATTGTTGGGCTGAAGAAACAATCTACAAAGGTAACCTACAAACCAACTTTAAGACTGGAAACTAGCCTTTCTAATCCGGAAAGGGCTCTCTCTGAGACTTGATCTCTGATAGTCAGGTTGCTTTAAATTTATGGCTAGATTTAAAACTTTAAGATAATTTTTCAAGGTCTGCTGACAAAAGATGGTACTTCTGGGGCTATGGAGTCAACCCCTGAAAACAAAGAAAACAATGATTGGTAGATAGAAATCCTCAGAGGAACAAAGGATGAATAAGGCGATGACCTTCAATGTTTAGTTAATCATATAGGGTGAAAGAAGAAAATAAACATACAACATAATCAGAGCACCACAACGGATGAATTTTGATCTTAGCTGAGAAGCTTGACAAAATTTAGATCAGTTCAGTCTAGAGCACCATTTAGATGAATTCTGGACTTTAAAATTTACCAATTTAAAGAGAAGAAAAGTGTGAATGAATATGAGTACACAAGAAATACATACAAAGAAAGGTACAAGCTTCAGATCACCACCATTAGAATCTTTTTCTTCAGGAACTCAAGACTTTTGCATTTGTATTTCTTTAGATTTAGGAAATTACACAGAGGATCAAAATGTCTATACTTTTTCTACGCCCCCCCCATTAGCTCTCATAGCTTCATGACATATATATATATATATATATATATATATATATATATAAAATTATCTTCCGATGCTACCAAATTCGAATCCTAACAACCTTCCTAAGTTAAGAAACAATTACAAATCTCCTGGCAACAAAATATGAACTAACCACTGAAAAAGAGGAGTCAAAGTTGACTCATTAATTACAAGATAATAATAGATAAATCTAATTTTGAAACCATATCCTGATGATATTTGACCTCTGACATTCATTTTAGATGAGATGGCACGCTTTCCTACCCTTCCTTTCTGATTTGGAGGCATTATAGAAGCTTTGTCATAGTTGTGCAACAAGTCTGCTGCGTAACAATAACCTACAACAAAACACAGCAGATTGCACAATAGACTGGGAAAACAAAGGTCAAATATGACATAATATCTCCCGAATAAAAATATTTTTTTCAAGACTGAGAGAGGCTTTCGTAGATGAACCTGTTCTTGAGAAAACGCTCTCTCAGTTTTCTAAAATCCCTCTCCAGTATCTTGGGATCTGCACCCAAAGATGATGATCAAAACATTAAATGCTTAAATCTGGAAAAATGGGTAGTAAATATTCATTTGAATCTCACAAACTATGACACTTGCAAATATGAGAGAGGTTTTTATTATTTTATATGTCCTTGACAAAAATTTCTTTGGGATTTTCAAAATGCCTTTCTAGTTGGTTAGAAAGTGATCTTGAAGTTGACCACTAAACTAGTCATTTATGCAACGCACCCTATAGCCTGTGCGCAGCGAAATCCTCTGCGTAGAAAAATCCTCTGCACAACACAATCCTCTGTGCAAAAAAATACTCTGTGCAGTAGAATCCTCCGCGTAACAAAATCCTCTACGCAGCAGAATCCTCTGCGCAACAAAATCCTCTACACAACAAAATCATCTGTGTAGCAAAATCCTTTGCGCAATAGAATATTCTGCGCAACAAATGAGAGCATTAACCCTTTGCACCATGCACAACAAATGAAAGTAGCAGGAAACTCGATGTGACAACAAGGATGGAAAGGGTTTAGCTCAAATGAAGTAAAGCTGGTTATCCATGGTGACAAGATGTTTCAATGCAAGTTAAGGATTTGCACAATGAACTTGTGCAACGAGTACACTTTTGAAGTTTGTGATGATACAAATGATATGGAGTGTCATGATTGTTCCTTCTATGACCTCATGAAACGTGATGATGAACAATACTACCTTTTGACATGACATTCACCCTAACATATGACTCAACCTTAGCACATAATTTCCCACTTTTTAATGTGATTCAAGACTTAGGAAAGGGGACCATTATAAATTCGACATGATGGACTTTACACTCTTGACTCTTTGCTTTGAAAATCATGGTGCTAACAACTGGCTCCAATGGGGATTCTATCCTCCCAGTGAGGTAGCAAAGAACTCGTAGACCCCGTGCCTATCCATTGGGCTGCTCCCAAACTCAACTTTCCAACTGTAACTTATAACCTTCTCTTGTTGACCTGAAACCAATCCCACTGAAATCCAAACCTGATATGTTCCACCACAAACTTATTCTGCAACTGAACCAAAACCAAACTGAAAAATGCTGAAAGAGATGCTCGCCATGCTGAGCTTATTAACACTCCTAGCTACTCTAAGCTGTAAGAAAATTTGCTGAATCAAGTAATTTCAGATTTCCAATAAAGCCAATCAAGTATCTTCTCACATAAATTGACTGTTTGATTGTGCTTGAACATAATTGAACTCGTAACATGTGATGACAAGGGTAACTTATAATGCTTCTGTTTTTCACAGTGGAGACATGGCTGTGAATTTAAATTGAAGAATCCTTCCATATATTCATCTATAGGGTCATAAAAATCATGGATGTTTCGTTGATTCCCAAAGCAGTCTACAATCTGGTTATCATGCATTGATTGTTCATGTGTATCATCTACTTGCACATACCGTTTTAGGTGATTTATGTGCCGTAAATTTACCCCTTCACCTGCATATTTTATTTCATGTGATTTACTCAATAAGACGTCATAGGAAGTCTAGAAATCTGCATTAGACTGCTATAATAAAACATCTGTTGACAATGATGATACTGCTGGTTTTGTCACTAACCATCATCTTCATTTCCAACCTTACAACTCATCACAGGCTGCAAATTATGACTGTTGAAACACTCCATATAGCATGTTACAGGGTCATGAAACACATGAGAAGGCTGCTACAATTTGTTCCAATGAGGTTATATTATCTTGCACTAGCTCACACCCCTTTGTTTCAGTGGTGATTTTGAAATTTTCTTTTAAAAGTTCAAATGAAGCGAGGCACAAAGGCAGGGAATTTGCATCAACAAACTCACTGTCTTCTCCATGTTCACTAGAATAACTGTGGAATTGTTGACCTATAACACTATGAAAATTCTCCTTCAATAATTGAAATGAAGAAAAGCATAGGGGTAGGGTATTTCCTTCACCTAATTCAATACTTTCCTCATGTTCTTCATCGCTGTCACAACTGAAACATGTAGGCTGACTTCTTTCCTTAAACTGCTGAAACTAAACACTTCCTGATGGAGAACATGCAATTGGCTGCTCTGAAAAATCAATCTCATAATTACCATTTTATTCATCATATTTGGGCAAGTCAACTACATCTGCAATGTCATCCATAAGGAAAAAACTTGGTACATCAACTTGCTCTTCAATAGGCTGATCCTTACCTTCTGCAACAATGTCATCATTGAAAACTTCGAAAAAATGCATGGAACAATCATTTTTTTGCTCATGTTGAAAAAGATCAGGATGTAGATCAACTTCTTGTTTATGCACAATCTCATGTTCTTTTGCTACACCATCGTTCTCTGTATTTGAAAAACTATCTAAATTCTGATTTTGCAGCCTCTGAAACGCTTGAAGATTGTCTTCCACTTCCTAGGAATCATCAAACATTTGTTCTAAGGTCTTTTACCTTCTTTCAATTAGAAGGAAAGACAAATATGGATGAAAGGCTGTTGCATAATGGAGCATGGCAACAACTTCAGTGGGTTGAATTTCCTTGGGAAAGTTGTTATAAAGACTGGAAAACCTCCTATTAAACGTAGAGACAATTTCATTTCTTTGCCTATTCATGGCATAAAACTATGTAATATGTAGACCCACATATTTCTTCTTGCCCCAAAATTTCAAAAAGACATTCTTCAATTCCTCCCTTGAGCTGATGGTCCCGGGTTGTAAGTGTCTAAACTACTCTTTGATCTCTCCTTGCAATCACTGGGAAAAGTCTCTCATTAAAACATCATCATGTTCGATTTCAAAGAGGTTTGCAAAATGCTCAAAATCTTGGACATGTTTTTCAGCCGAAATCTTCTCAAGTTCACCATCGAACACATGTAGGTGTCTATAGTGCTTTGTTGGAAAGTCATGAAGTATAGAAGGTAGTTTCAAAGGCCTGTATCTACTTGTGGTCTTGGTAAGTGTAGAATCCGATACATGATATGTTATATCAACTTTAGTATCTAGAGGCTCACTAGCTTGGCTATGGTTATAATTAAGATCTTGTTCAGGATCACCAATAGAAAAAGGAGATGTATTTACAGCTTCAAAATAATGATATACAACTTTTAAAAGAGAGTCAAGTATAGATCTATAGTCTTCATTTGAATACAACAGGTAAAGGGAAATTATTTTAACTTGCTCAAGAAAAGACAAGAGGTAATTGATGAAAAATAATAAGATCTCTTGGAAAAAACTGAAGCTTTGATACTTGGTTTTCCCATGATGTCCTTCCATGTCTCTGTTAATGGATATCATCCCCTAGTGGAGTCTTTGAATCTGATTGAAGCATAATTGGAGTCACTAAGTGAATGGTACAACCTTCTTTGTGTTTGACCTCTGTTCACCATCATAAGTCAAACATGATCCTTGTCATTTATCCCAAGGAAGATTTCACCTTCGGTCCTCGACAACGACGCCAAAATGTTAACGCTGAGTAAATTGTTGGGCCGAAGAAAGAATCTACAAAGGTAACTTGCAAACCAACTTTAAGACTGGAAACTAGCCTTTCCAATATAGAGAGGGCTCTCTTTGAGACTTGATCTCTGATGAACATGTTGCTTTAAAGTGATGGCTAGATTTAAAACTTTAAGATAATTTTTCAAGGTCTACTGACAAAAGATAGTACTTCTAGGGCCATGGAGTCAACCCATGAAAACAAATAAAACAATGCTTGGTAGATAGAACTCCTCAGAGGAACAAATGATAAATAAGATGATGAACTTCAGTGTTTAGTTTAATCATATAGGGTGAAAGAAGAAAAGAAACATACAACAGAATCATAGCACCACAACAGATGAATTTTGATCTTAGCTGAGAAGATTGACAAAATTTAGATCAATTCAGTCTAGAGCACCATTTAGATGAATTCTGGAATTTAAAATTTACCAATTTAAAGAGAAGAAAAGTGCGAATGAATATGAGTACACAAGAAATACATACAAAGAAATGTACAAGCTTCATATCACCACCATTAGAATCGTTTTCTTTAGGAACTCAAGACTTCTGCATTTGTATTTCTTTAGATTCAGGAAATTACATAGAGGATCAAAATGTCTATACTTTTGCCCATGCGCCCCCCTTAGCTCTCATAGGTTCATGAAATATATACAAAAATATCTTCCTATGCTGCCAAATTTGAATCCTAACAACCTTCCTAAGTTAAGAAACAATTACAAATCTCTTGGCAACAAAATCTGAACTAAATACTGAAAAAGAGGAGTCAAAGTTGACTCATTAATTACAAGATAATAATATATAAATCTAATTTTGAAACCATATCCTGATGATATTTGACCTCTAACATTTGTTGTTGATGAGATGAGACGATTTCCTACCCTTCCTTACTGATTTGGAGGCATTCTAGAAGCTCTGTCATAGTTGCACAACAAGTCTACTGCGTAATAGTAACCTATAGCAAAAACACAACAAATTGTGCAACAGATTGGGAAAATAGGGGTCAAATATGACATAATATCTCTTGAATAAAAGTAGATTTTTCAAAACTGAGAGAGGTTTTTGTAGATAAACTTGTTCTTGAGAAAAAACTCTCTCATTTTTCTAAAATTCCTCTCTAGTATCTTGGGATTCATGCCCAAATATGATGAGCAAAACATTAAATGCTTAAATATGGAAAAATGGGTTGTAAGTATTCATTCGAATATCCCAAAATATGACACTTGTTGAAAATGTGAGAGGTTTTTATTATTTGGTATTCCCTTGACAAAAACCTCTTTGGGATTTTCAAAATTCCTCTCCATTTGGTCAAAAAGTGATCTTGAAGTTGACCACTAAACCAATAATTTGTGCAGGGCGTCTTGTAGCCTGTGCGCAACAAAATCCTCTGCGCAACAAAATCCTTTGCGTAGAAAAATACTATGCATAGAAAAATCCTCTGCGCAATAGAATCCTCTACGCAGAAGAATCCTCTTCGTAGAAAAATCCTATGCGTAGAAAAATCCTCTACGCAATAGAATCCTCTGTGCGGCAAAATCCTCTATGCAACAAAATCCTCTGCACAGTAGAATCCTCTGCGCATCAAATGAGAGAAGTAACCCTCTATGCAATGCACAACATATGAAAACAACATGAAACTCAGTGAAACAACATGGATGTAAAGGTTTTAGCTTAAATGAAGTAAAGCTGGTTATCCATGGTGACAAGATGTTTCAAGGAAAGTTAAGGATTTGCGCAACGAACTTGCGCATCGGGTACACTTTTGAAGTTTTTAACGGTACAAATGACATGGAGTGTCATGATTGCTCCTTCTCTGATCTCATGAAAGGTGATGATGAACCATAATACTCTTTGACATGACATTCACCCTAACCTATGCCTCGACCTTAACACATATTTTCCTACTTTTTAATGTGATTCAAGACTTAGGAAAGTGGACCATTACAAATTGGACATGATGGAGTTTACACTCTTGACTCTTTTCTTTGAAATCATGGTGCCAACACTAGGTATGACACATTGATGGTAACCCTAAAATCAATATTTTTTGTTGGATAATGGTACATGAGAAACTCTTGGAATTTGAAAATCTTTAGAAAAGGAGGATTCAAGATCCTTTTCAATGTGTCCTTGTTCTCTCCGACGAGGAAACTATTCAACATCTTTTCTCTGACCACGCTTTACCAAATTAGGTCCGAGAATCCACTTTTGTTGGAATTAAACATAGAATGAGAAAACCAAATTCTTGAAAAGATATGTTTCCTCTCTAGAGAAAAAGTTATAGGGGGTTTTAAAAAACAAACTGCTCTCAAAAGATTAAGGACAACATTGCCTAAATTATTTTGTTGAAAAATTTGGTTGGCTTGCATTGGAGCTATATTCAATCAAGAGCTAGATAATCCCAACACAATAACTATAAAGGTAAAATGATTAGTAGCATAATATATTAATACTAGGAGTAATAAAACCTTAGAGAGTCAATGTATGGATGGGGATGAAAAATACTAGATCCAACAATTTCACCCTTCAACTCAAAATTCAAGTCCAATTTCATCTTATCATGGCAACTTCAACCGAGTGCTCAATAATTAAAACTATGGAAATCCT
>ML799360.1:0-30182 GCA_009831015.1 Picea engelmannii | reverse complement strand
AGCACAATCATGATCTTCTTCCTATGAAAAATTGGATGGATGGTTAGAAATTTAACACCCTATATGAAATATCATCTTGGTCAAATATCTTGAGGCAGTAGATGGATTGGAACATCATCTCACCTCCTTCACATCTTCTTACATTGGTCTATATTCTCTGAAAGGTTGTGCACCATGGGACATACCAATCTCTGACCATGTAGGCTGGTGTTGACGCAAGAAAAATTCCCTTTATCAACAATAGGGGTTAACCTCAATAAGAAGTCCCAATTATACCTCTCACTGTTTGGAATAGGGAACCCATCCGAATTCTGTCCTGACAACCATTTATTGTTTTAGGGTTTACCGGTTGCGCCCCAGTCCACCCATGATGGTTTCTAAGCTAAAGAATGAAATGCAACTAATGTAAGATGCATGCGTCTGGATGGAAAAGGTAATTGAAAAAAAAACATAGAACCAAACGTACTCTTGTCAATGGCCTGGGAAATAGTTTACATAGAGAAGAAACATGAATGTAAATAAATAACTATAAACACAAAATAATCTAGAATTTAAACAACCATTTACAATCATATGTCCATGAATTTAGACAAATATTCCTTGAAGAACCAAAATAATGATGCAACAAACATACATGATATTCTACCATATGAAGTGCATTCTTACTTAACCTGAGTGTCGAACAAATCACAACAGAATAGTCCACACACATGCAACATAAGCATAAGAGTTCTCTAGAAAATAGCTTGGCCAAAGAGGCTTCTCCTTATTAAAAGTTTCAGTAATAGTACATGAAAGATCAAAGAGCCAAATTTGTTGTACTTAGATACAATCCCTCGTATTTATTGATAATGAACTTGACTCTTGGCCTTCTGCCTCCCCCCATGACCTTTAATTTACAAAATTTTGTCCTTATCCTTTTTGTAATGATGAGAGAACAAGGACAATAGAAATGTTTATAATTTAATGCATTATATGCAATTACATTTTGAATTTGTCTTTTAGTGTTGGTGGGCCATCATATATTTTGGCTATAGTGCACCTCACCCATTGTGATGACTGGACTGGACATTGAGAAACTCTTCTCCCTCCAATTTTGATATTCAACCATCATGGGATTCATAATTCTTCTTAAGTTGTTTGAGTCTGATTCCCTTTCATTGCTCCTCTACTGCTGCGACGACTATTGTTGTTATTGCTACTCCATTATCCTTGACAATATATTGCATTTGTGAGGGTATTTCTACTTATTGGTAGATTTCTTTGATGTGTAGTTGTTGTGCTTTCATGGTTTTCTCCCCTCATTTGCTGCCCATCTGGATTGTCGAGTATGATCTTTCGTTAACATTGGTACCTAACACCATTCAACACATAATAGAGGAGTCACCATAGAATAATAATAAAATAAAATTTCAAAACTAGGCATTTAAACCTATATAACTGAAACATTATCTAAGTGAGAGTTTATTTATGCTTCCATGAGTCTAGTTCTTGGTTGAAGTATTATGTTCTCCAAGGATTTTGCCAACGTGGCAGATATTAATCCTAAAAATGTGAACAATTGGTGAGGAATATATGAAATCATATATCTCTGAAGTTGTAGATCTCAAAAATACCTTTAAAATGGTACAAGGAATGCACAAAATGAGTATCAGAGTCAAAATTTACGACCAAAATACAAAAGGTAGTTTTGCAGGGTCCTACTCATGTGTTGGCAGGAAAAGCATGAACTTCTGTATCAGAAAGAAATGCACAAACTCATTTGTCGGCAAGATAAGCACAAACTCCCCTATGTTTCAACAAGAAAAACATGAACTCATGTGTCGGCAAGGAAAGAACAAACTCTTGTATCGGTAATATGAGCATGAACTCCCCTATGTGTTAAAAAGAAAAGCATGAACTCATGTGTTGGAAATAAAATCACAACTCCCCCATGTGCCAAAAAGAAAATCACAAATCATGTATCGACAAGAAAATCACGAACTCTTGTATCGACAAGATGAGCATGAACTCTCCTATGTGTCGACAAGAAAAGCACGAACTCATGTTTCATTAAGAAAAACACGAACTATTGTATCGACAAGATGAGAACAAAATCCTCTATGTGTCGGCAAGATAAGCATGAACTCCCCAATGTATTAGCAATATGAGCACAAACTCCCCTATGTGTCAACAATAAAAGCACAAACTCATGTGCCAGCAAGAAAAGCATGAACTCATGTGTCAGAAAGAAAAGAACGAATTCATGTGTCGGCAAGAAATGCACGAACTCTTGTATCGAAAATATGAGCAAGAACCCCTCTATGTATTGACAAGATGAGAAAGAAATCTCATATGTATTGACAAGAAAAACATGAACTCTTGTATTGACAAGATAAGCACGAACTCTCCTATGTATCATCAAAATGAGCACAGACTCCCCTATGTGTTGGAAATATGAGCACGAACTCATGTGTTGGCAAGAAAAGCATGAACTCTTGTATCAGAAAGATGAACATGAACTCTCCTATATGTCAACAAGAAAAGCACGAACTCCCCTATGTATCGATAATATGAGTACAAACTCCCCTATGTGTCGGAAATATGAACACAAACTCTCCAATGTAGGAAGACAAATCGAAAAATGTCTAAGTGTCTTTTTTAACGACAAGAAACAACAAGAGATTGAGTTCAAAAGTCCATAAATTTCTCATACGATGTCCGATTGAGGTGTTGTTTTTTGCAACGTGGAGAGCACAAGGAGGGAGCACTTGCCACTGAGTATGCAATAACAGTGCCAATTCTTATGAAAACAACCAACTGAAATTTGGAGCACTTGCCACTGAGTATGCGACAAGAGTACCAATTCTTCTTTGAGATGTAATTCAAAGCTAACCTGTACTATGTAGATGTTTCAATTAACCCACCTAACATTAAAAAACACTTTCATGATCAAGGTTAATCATAAAATCAAGAAGGCGCAAAACATGCATGCTAGCATGGTATGCGTAACGAAAGCTATTGGAGACACACATAGACTCAATCATGACCGCAACATGAAGTAGATTAGGCAAGGTAGGCAATCAATCATCAATTATCTAGCTAGGCATGGAGTGTTTAATCATTGGAAATGATAGGAACATGACTAATTGGTGCAAGAAGAAGGATTTGAGCTGAAGGAGAATAGGATAGGCCTCAAGATGAAAGCGTGTCTTGCTGACACAATCTATGTCGAAGAGAGAAATAAGATCATTGTTGATATGCTCAATGTCAATGAGGGGTCGAAATTTTTCTGCTAACACATCGATGACAGAAGAGGGAAACTTGACAACAAACATTGTGCATTGAAGGTTAATAAAGGAAGCTTGTCGATACATGACGTATCAAATAAGATGAGATGAACCTTGTTGATACCATGTATTGGTGAGGATGGGGGAATCTATGCTGATGCATATTAGTAGTTGGAAGCGAATGAACCACAGGTGTATTGACATTCGAGGACTAATGGGTGTCAGTACATTGGTGCCCATAAAATGATTGATGCTGATACACTAGAATGTGGCAAAAGAAAATGTTTAATTGCTATCCCTTCCTACGTATCGGTGGCAGAGAGAGGATGGCCACCAATGTGTCGGCGAAGAAATCACTAACTCACCGATACTGGCTGTATCATTAAGGAAAATATTAACCTGCCGATATATCCATAATTAATGGGTTAGAAGTTAGAAAAAAATTAAGTGAAAGTATGAGAAACTATATTGGTGAAGAAAATCCCAAGTAGTTGATATGGGCTATACCGACAGAGGAAGAATGATGCTTGTCCATACACAGTGTATCAACGAAGGAAAGAGGAAACTTGCCAATATACGGTGTATTGGCGGGCCACAGTCTTCTTTAAAATCATTGAAATGGTAAAGTATGGAGAGAGAGAAGAGAGATTTGGTGTTTTCTATTTGCATGAGAGAGTCTAAGATGATTTCTAGTAGAAAATTTTAGTAGGGGGCCCAATTTCTTCTCTTAGAGAAAAGATAAAAGAAGAAATCAAAGAGGGTGTTGTGCTAGCACATCAACTGGGGATCCTTGGACTATAGTGTAAAAAGTGGATACTTATATCAAATTCAATCTCTTTCTCTTCCTTGATGCTCAACAATTTGGAACTAGGTGTTAATGCCGAGTAAATTGTTGGGCTGAAGAAACAATCTACAAAGGTAACCTACAAACCAACTTTAAGACTGGAAACTAGCCTTTCTAATCCGGAAAGGGCTCTCTCTGAGACTTGATCTCTGATAGTCAGGTTGCTTTAAATTTATGGCTAGATTTAAAACTTTAAGATAATTTTTCAAGGTCTGCTGACAAAAGATGGTACTTCTGGGGCTATGGAGTCAACCCCTGAAAACAAAGAAAACAATGATTGGTAGATAGAAATCCTCAGAGGAACAAAGGATGAATAAGGCGATGACCTTCAATGTTTAGTTAATCATATAGGGTGAAAGAAGAAAATAAACATACAACATAATCAGAGCACCACAACGGATGAATTTTGATCTTAGCTGAGAAGCTTGACAAAATTTAGATCAGTTCAGTCTAGAGCACCATTTAGATGAATTCTGGACTTTAAAATTTACCAATTTAAAGAGAAGAAAAGTGTGAATGAATATGAGTACACAAGAAATACATACAAAGAAAGGTACAAGCTTCAGATCACCACCATTAGAATCTTTTTCTTCAGGAACTCAAGACTTTTGCATTTGTATTTCTTTAGATTTAGGAAATTACACAGAGGATCAAAATGTCTATACTTTTTCTACGCCCCCCCCATTAGCTCTCATAGCTTCATGACATATATATATATATATATATATATATATATATATATAAAATTATCTTCCGATGCTACCAAATTCGAATCCTAACAACCTTCCTAAGTTAAGAAACAATTACAAATCTCCTGGCAACAAAATATGAACTAACCACTGAAAAAGAGGAGTCAAAGTTGACTCATTAATTACAAGATAATAATAGATAAATCTAATTTTGAAACCATATCCTGATGATATTTGACCTCTGACATTCATTTTAGATGAGATGGCACGCTTTCCTACCCTTCCTTTCTGATTTGGAGGCATTATAGAAGCTTTGTCATAGTTGTGCAACAAGTCTGCTGCGTAACAATAACCTACAACAAAACACAGCAGATTGCACAATAGACTGGGAAAACAAAGGTCAAATATGACATAATATCTCCCGAATAAAAATATTTTTTTCAAGACTGAGAGAGGCTTTCGTAGATGAACCTGTTCTTGAGAAAACGCTCTCTCAGTTTTCTAAAATCCCTCTCCAGTATCTTGGGATCTGCACCCAAAGATGATGATCAAAACATTAAATGCTTAAATCTGGAAAAATGGGTAGTAAATATTCATTTGAATCTCACAAACTATGACACTTGCAAATATGAGAGAGGTTTTTATTATTTTATATGTCCTTGACAAAAATTTCTTTGGGATTTTCAAAATGCCTTTCTAGTTGGTTAGAAAGTGATCTTGAAGTTGACCACTAAACTAGTCATTTATGCAACGCACCCTATAGCCTGTGCGCAGCGAAATCCTCTGCGTAGAAAAATCCTCTGCACAACACAATCCTCTGTGCAAAAAAATACTCTGTGCAGTAGAATCCTCCGCGTAACAAAATCCTCTACGCAGCAGAATCCTCTGCGCAACAAAATCCTCTACACAACAAAATCATCTGTGTAGCAAAATCCTTTGCGCAATAGAATATTCTGCGCAACAAATGAGAGCATTAACCCTTTGCACCATGCACAACAAATGAAAGTAGCAGGAAACTCGATGTGACAACAAGGATGGAAAGGGTTTAGCTCAAATGAAGTAAAGCTGGTTATCCATGGTGACAAGATGTTTCAATGCAAGTTAAGGATTTGCACAATGAACTTGTGCAACGAGTACACTTTTGAAGTTTGTGATGATACAAATGATATGGAGTGTCATGATTGTTCCTTCTATGACCTCATGAAACGTGATGATGAACAATACTACCTTTTGACATGACATTCACCCTAACATATGACTCAACCTTAGCACATAATTTCCCACTTTTTAATGTGATTCAAGACTTAGGAAAGGGGACCATTATAAATTCGACATGATGGACTTTACACTCTTGACTCTTTGCTTTGAAAATCATGGTGCTAACAACTGGCTCCAATGGGGATTCTATCCTCCCAGTGAGGTAGCAAAGAACTCGTAGACCCCGTGCCTATCCATTGGGCTGCTCCCAAACTCAACTTTCCAACTGTAACTTATAACCTTCTCTTGTTGACCTGAAACCAATCCCACTGAAATCCAAACCTGATATGTTCCACCACAAACTTATTCTGCAACTGAACCAAAACCAAACTGAAAAATGCTGAAAGAGATGCTCGCCATGCTGAGCTTATTAACACTCCTAGCTACTCTAAGCTGTAAGAAAATTTGCTGAATCAAGTAATTTCAGATTTCCAATAAAGCCAATCAAGTATCTTCTCACATAAATTGACTGTTTGATTGTGCTTGAACATAATTGAACTCGTAACATGTGATGACAAGGGTAACTTATAATGCTTCTGTTTTTCACAGTGGAGACATGGCTGTGAATTTAAATTGAAGAATCCTTCCATATATTCATCTATAGGGTCATAAAAATCATGGATGTTTCGTTGATTCCCAAAGCAGTCTACAATCTGGTTATCATGCATTGATTGTTCATGTGTATCATCTACTTGCACATACCGTTTTAGGTGATTTATGTGCCGTAAATTTACCCCTTCACCTGCATATTTTATTTCATGTGATTTACTCAATAAGACGTCATAGGAAGTCTAGAAATCTGCATTAGACTGCTATAATAAAACATCTGTTGACAATGATGATACTGCTGGTTTTGTCACTAACCATCATCTTCATTTCCAACCTTACAACTCATCACAGGCTGCAAATTATGACTGTTGAAACACTCCATATAGCATGTTACAGGGTCATGAAACACATGAGAAGGCTGCTACAATTTGTTCCAATGAGGTTATATTATCTTGCACTAGCTCACACCCCTTTGTTTCAGTGGTGATTTTGAAATTTTCTTTTAAAAGTTCAAATGAAGCGAGGCACAAAGGCAGGGAATTTGCATCAACAAACTCACTGTCTTCTCCATGTTCACTAGAATAACTGTGGAATTGTTGACCTATAACACTATGAAAATTCTCCTTCAATAATTGAAATGAAGAAAAGCATAGGGGTAGGGTATTTCCTTCACCTAATTCAATACTTTCCTCATGTTCTTCATCGCTGTCACAACTGAAACATGTAGGCTGACTTCTTTCCTTAAACTGCTGAAACTAAACACTTCCTGATGGAGAACATGCAATTGGCTGCTCTGAAAAATCAATCTCATAATTACCATTTTATTCATCATATTTGGGCAAGTCAACTACATCTGCAATGTCATCCATAAGGAAAAAACTTGGTACATCAACTTGCTCTTCAATAGGCTGATCCTTACCTTCTGCAACAATGTCATCATTGAAAACTTCGAAAAAATGCATGGAACAATCATTTTTTTGCTCATGTTGAAAAAGATCAGGATGTAGATCAACTTCTTGTTTATGCACAATCTCATGTTCTTTTGCTACACCATCGTTCTCTGTATTTGAAAAACTATCTAAATTCTGATTTTGCAGCCTCTGAAACGCTTGAAGATTGTCTTCCACTTCCTAGGAATCATCAAACATTTGTTCTAAGGTCTTTTACCTTCTTTCAATTAGAAGGAAAGACAAATATGGATGAAAGGCTGTTGCATAATGGAGCATGGCAACAACTTCAGTGGGTTGAATTTCCTTGGGAAAGTTGTTATAAAGACTGGAAAACCTCCTATTAAACGTAGAGACAATTTCATTTCTTTGCCTATTCATGGCATAAAACTATGTAATATGTAGACCCACATATTTCTTCTTGCCCCAAAATTTCAAAAAGACATTCTTCAATTCCTCCCTTGAGCTGATGGTCCCGGGTTGTAAGTGTCTAAACTACTCTTTGATCTCTCCTTGCAATCACTGGGAAAAGTCTCTCATTAAAACATCATCATGTTCGATTTCAAAGAGGTTTGCAAAATGCTCAAAATCTTGGACATGTTTTTCAGCCGAAATCTTCTCAAGTTCACCATCGAACACATGTAGGTGTCTATAGTGCTTTGTTGGAAAGTCATGAAGTATAGAAGGTAGTTTCAAAGGCCTGTATCTACTTGTGGTCTTGGTAAGTGTAGAATCCGATACATGATATGTTATATCAACTTTAGTATCTAGAGGCTCACTAGCTTGGCTATGGTTATAATTAAGATCTTGTTCAGGATCACCAATAGAAAAAGGAGATGTATTTACAGCTTCAAAATAATGATATACAACTTTTAAAAGAGAGTCAAGTATAGATCTATAGTCTTCATTTGAATACAACAGGTAAAGGGAAATTATTTTAACTTGCTCAAGAAAAGACAAGAGGTAATTGATGAAAAATAATAAGATCTCTTGGAAAAAACTGAAGCTTTGATACTTGGTTTTCCCATGATGTCCTTCCATGTCTCTGTTAATGGATATCATCCCCTAGTGGAGTCTTTGAATCTGATTGAAGCATAATTGGAGTCACTAAGTGAATGGTACAACCTTCTTTGTGTTTGACCTCTGTTCACCATCATAAGTCAAACATGATCCTTGTCATTTATCCCAAGGAAGATTTCACCTTCGGTCCTCGACAACGACGCCAAAATGTTAACGCTGAGTAAATTGTTGGGCCGAAGAAAGAATCTACAAAGGTAACTTGCAAACCAACTTTAAGACTGGAAACTAGCCTTTCCAATATAGAGAGGGCTCTCTTTGAGACTTGATCTCTGATGAACATGTTGCTTTAAAGTGATGGCTAGATTTAAAACTTTAAGATAATTTTTCAAGGTCTACTGACAAAAGATAGTACTTCTAGGGCCATGGAGTCAACCCATGAAAACAAATAAAACAATGCTTGGTAGATAGAACTCCTCAGAGGAACAAATGATAAATAAGATGATGAACTTCAGTGTTTAGTTTAATCATATAGGGTGAAAGAAGAAAAGAAACATACAACAGAATCATAGCACCACAACAGATGAATTTTGATCTTAGCTGAGAAGATTGACAAAATTTAGATCAATTCAGTCTAGAGCACCATTTAGATGAATTCTGGAATTTAAAATTTACCAATTTAAAGAGAAGAAAAGTGCGAATGAATATGAGTACACAAGAAATACATACAAAGAAATGTACAAGCTTCATATCACCACCATTAGAATCGTTTTCTTTAGGAACTCAAGACTTCTGCATTTGTATTTCTTTAGATTCAGGAAATTACATAGAGGATCAAAATGTCTATACTTTTGCCCATGCGCCCCCCTTAGCTCTCATAGGTTCATGAAATATATACAAAAATATCTTCCTATGCTGCCAAATTTGAATCCTAACAACCTTCCTAAGTTAAGAAACAATTACAAATCTCTTGGCAACAAAATCTGAACTAAATACTGAAAAAGAGGAGTCAAAGTTGACTCATTAATTACAAGATAATAATATATAAATCTAATTTTGAAACCATATCCTGATGATATTTGACCTCTAACATTTGTTGTTGATGAGATGAGACGATTTCCTACCCTTCCTTACTGATTTGGAGGCATTCTAGAAGCTCTGTCATAGTTGCACAACAAGTCTACTGCGTAATAGTAACCTATAGCAAAAACACAACAAATTGTGCAACAGATTGGGAAAATAGGGGTCAAATATGACATAATATCTCTTGAATAAAAGTAGATTTTTCAAAACTGAGAGAGGTTTTTGTAGATAAACTTGTTCTTGAGAAAAAACTCTCTCATTTTTCTAAAATTCCTCTCTAGTATCTTGGGATTCATGCCCAAATATGATGAGCAAAACATTAAATGCTTAAATATGGAAAAATGGGTTGTAAGTATTCATTCGAATATCCCAAAATATGACACTTGTTGAAAATGTGAGAGGTTTTTATTATTTGGTATTCCCTTGACAAAAACCTCTTTGGGATTTTCAAAATTCCTCTCCATTTGGTCAAAAAGTGATCTTGAAGTTGACCACTAAACCAATAATTTGTGCAGGGCGTCTTGTAGCCTGTGCGCAACAAAATCCTCTGCGCAACAAAATCCTTTGCGTAGAAAAATACTATGCATAGAAAAATCCTCTGCGCAATAGAATCCTCTACGCAGAAGAATCCTCTTCGTAGAAAAATCCTATGCGTAGAAAAATCCTCTACGCAATAGAATCCTCTGTGCGGCAAAATCCTCTATGCAACAAAATCCTCTGCACAGTAGAATCCTCTGCGCATCAAATGAGAGAAGTAACCCTCTATGCAATGCACAACATATGAAAACAACATGAAACTCAGTGAAACAACATGGATGTAAAGGTTTTAGCTTAAATGAAGTAAAGCTGGTTATCCATGGTGACAAGATGTTTCAAGGAAAGTTAAGGATTTGCGCAACGAACTTGCGCATCGGGTACACTTTTGAAGTTTTTAACGGTACAAATGACATGGAGTGTCATGATTGCTCCTTCTCTGATCTCATGAAAGGTGATGATGAACCATAATACTCTTTGACATGACATTCACCCTAACCTATGCCTCGACCTTAACACATATTTTCCTACTTTTTAATGTGATTCAAGACTTAGGAAAGTGGACCATTACAAATTGGACATGATGGAGTTTACACTCTTGACTCTTTTCTTTGAAATCATGGTGCCAACACTAGGTATGACACATTGATGGTAACCCTAAAATCAATATTTTTTGTTGGATAATGGTACATGAGAAACTCTTGGAATTTGAAAATCTTTAGAAAAGGAGGATTCAAGATCCTTTTCAATGTGTCCTTGTTCTCTCCGACGAGGAAACTATTCAACATCTTTTCTCTGACCACGCTTTACCAAATTAGGTCCGAGAATCCACTTTTGTTGGAATTAAACATAGAATGAGAAAACCAAATTCTTGAAAAGATATGTTTCCTCTCTAGAGAAAAAGTTATAGGGGGTTTTAAAAAACAAACTGCTCTCAAAAGATTAAGGACAACATTGCCTAAATTATTTTGTTGAAAAATTTGGTTGGCTTGCATTGGAGCTATATTCAATCAAGAGCTAGATAATCCCAACACAATAACTATAAAGGTAAAATGATTAGTAGCATAATATATTAATACTAGGAGTAATAAAACCTTAGAGAGTCAATGTATGGATGGGGATGAAAAATACTAGATCCAACAATTTCACCCTTCAACTCAAAATTCAAGTCCAATTTCATCTTATCATGGCAACTTCAACCGAGTGCTCAATAATTAAAACTATGGAAATCCTCATGGGAATCCTGTATATTATTTTTTGATGGAGCATCTAAAGGAAACCTATGGGTGGTAAGTGTAAGAGGGGTTATCGTTGATCCTAGAAGAAAAATTGAAAAAACTTATCCCCGGGGTTTAGGGGATTCCACCAATAACCAAGCCGAGGCATATAACCTCCTTCAAGGTTTGCGTATTGCTATTGATTCCATAATCAAATATTTGATCATCATAGGGGATTCAAGTACAATCATCAAATTGATGGATTCAAAATCTATCCCAACCAATACCAAATTAACATCTATCCCCGCTCACTCTCAAAAGGAGGTGTGTTTCTTTCAAAAGATTTTGTTCTATCAGATATCGAGGGAGCATAATTCCCAAGCAGACTTGCTCGCCAATGAGGCCACCATTTTGAAAATGGGGGTGCTAAGAATCCATGAAAGTTCAAGTTATCAAGGCATTCCTTAATAGTATGATCATGCACTCAAGGGAACATACCACCATATTAAATCGACATATGTCACACCTACCTTGTTCTTAGTTCCATAGAGAAGTGATTAAATTTGATGAGACGATGCATCCCCCTTCACATGCTCGAAATTATGGAAGGGTGGACTCTTGAACCATTGGATAGAAGTTATCTTTGCAAAGGTGAGATAATGGAACTTTGAAAAGGAATGTGAAGCAAGGTAGTTGGGAGCCTAATTCATCCTTTTGTTAGTCACCTAGAAAGAAACACAATTATAATTTGCACGACCTTTTGGAATTATGGTTTGGTGGATTTAGTTTCTTATAATTGTCTATGCATGTTGCCATGTTATCTTTGGTCCCTGGATTCCTTCTTGGCATTCAAGTTTTTGGAATTTGTTCTCTCTTAGTTGGAATTTGGTTCTTGTAACCTTGGTTTTGTGGGTCTTGGTCATAATGAGCATCTATACTATGGTGGTGTGGCTTCCTCCTCTCATGGGTTCAACTTTCTAGCTCTTTCATGTTGAGGCTTAGTGGATTTATTAGCCCTCATGAACTATGGATCTTGTGGAGTCCTGGTGGTGTTTTGTGGATTTGTGGGGTTGTTTCTCTGTTTTAGGTGTTCTTTGGGTAGAATTTAGCTTTGGATTGGCACCCTTGTCCATGTGTTGCCTCTATGGATTACAAGGAATTGCAAGAAATTACAAGGAATTCGAAGAGTTATTCAAAATCACCAAGAAACTATCGAGTGCAATAATACTTCTCTCTTCTCGATAACCGCAAAGGTTCATGAAAACGAGCACCAATGCATCTCCCAAATTGCCTCAATCATGAGTACACTTGTTTAGCTAAAAAAAAAAATTTCCACTTTGGAAGCTAAATGCAATATAAAGTAACTTAGCCAGGGGCCTCCAACCAAAGGATGTCAACCAATTCAACTCAAGTGGATCTCAAGGAAGAAGACATAGCCCACCAACTACTAGAGGACATGGAACTTGGAAATTAGGACTCCATTCCCTCTAATGTGGGTTTGGAAGAAGCTAACAACCACCATGTTTTTCGCTAAGTTTTAATGTTTTTCAAAGATGTTATAATATTAGGTGTTTATTTCAAAATATATAGCTATAAGAAGTTATGGGATGTTTTGCCTGAAGACATATGTAAGCTATGTTTTTTTTCATATAGGGACTTGTCTATTTTGTTTACAAACTATGGACAATAGTAATATGTAATTTCACTATTTAGCCTAGCTACAACTTTTATATAATACAAATTTACCAGTTTTAGTTAAAAAAAAAAAACATGCTTTGCAAAGGGTTTGAGAATAAGTTGTAAATTATATATTTAAGGTTTTAATAATAATATTTCAACTTAGTTATGAGTTCTTTATTAACTATGAAAGAGGTATAATAACATGCTTTATAAAGGGTTATGGAACAAGTCCTAAGCATAGTGTGGAAGCACCTTAATTCGATGTATAAGTGAGCACTAGAGTGAGTTGAAAAGTAGATCAATGCAATTTTTTTTTCTTCTTGTTCAACAAAGTTTCTTTATAATTCATTTTTTTTTTGAAATTAAAATGATTTGAGTAATTCATTTTTTTTTTTTGAAATTAAAATGATTTGAGTTTTTTTTAAATGGATTAAAACTCTTAAATACAAAATTTCATGGTCAAAATTCTTATTAATCAAATAAAATTATAATTTTTAACAAAATTCTTACCAAATTTAAGAAAAAAATGGTTAAATTTATTTACTTATTATTTATTTATTTACTCCATTAAACATTATTATATTATTTATTTATTTACTCCATTAGACATTATTATTTACTACATTAGACATTACAAGTATTAATTGTATTGAACAATAAAGCCATCCCATTAAATATGATGTGATCATTTAAAAGATTGTTACATGTGTGATAGAAATATTTAGTCATCTTAATAAGAACTATAAAATAGATGCATAAACTAAGCTAAGAACATGGATAAAATCAAGGTGAAAGGATCTTAGCCAACGCTACAAATAAGCTTAAATAGTCCAAATTGGAGGAGCGATAAACTTAAATACACATGTTAACCATAGAACACTTTCGTGAAAATATTATCCACATTATTGATAATTAAAAAGTAGATTTGGTCCAAGGGGAAAAATGATTGTATCATAGTCGTGTAGTTGTCCAATGGTCATATGGTCATCATGTAATCAATTTAGAAAGTTATCGAGGCAGTTGACCAATCCTCACTAAAGAGAAGATAACAGAGAGGTTGTAGTTTGCCCAAATTAAATCCAATTGTGTGTTTAGTCATCGAATGGGCCAGTGGAAAAATCAACAATTGACTTTATTTGATAACCTAATGTATAATCAAGGTAGGGATTGCTTGTAGTTGGGCCCACGTCCACTTGGGTTACTGTAATAACATTTGGGCTTTAGGGCATCGATTTCCCAAACTTCTTTTTTATGAACATAATTAATTAACTTTCTCTTCTCAAAAGTGGCAACGAACCTCCCCAAATGGATATGTGCAGTGGTTACATAGGTTCTCAATGCATTCTAAACCAAAGGTGGAAGTTTGTGGGTCCCAAATGTGTTTCATGTTGTTCATTCTCCATATAGGGCTTGTTTATGCTTTTCTAGTTAGACTAGTAACTTTTCAAAGGCAATATGATTTAGATTAAAGATGTTTTATTTCTCCTACAACTTAGGTGAAATTCACATTAATGATGTTTTATTTTTCCTACAAATTAAGCGTTCAACTAATTAGTCACCTAGGTAGGCCTTCAACTTCCAATGCCAAAGTGTGGGTTATTGATTTATGTCCATCTAGTAAAAAAAAGTGCAAGCTTCTTCTAATAGTAACAATTGGGTGACTTGATTTTGTGGATGAAGTTTCAAAATATTTTAATCTTACATAAACTAACTGCTTCTCAAGCTCAATAAGATTTACAATTCAATGCACACTCTTACCAAGACTTTTACTAATGCAGTTCATATGACAAAGTAATCTGGACTCATTTTTTTGGTGTGTCACTCAGATTCAGGAGGGGATGCCCCCATCAATAGCTAACAATGCATGAGAAGATGCATCAAAATTAGAAATAATATTACTTTTCTCTTAGGTTTCTTAACTTAACAATAGTAGAACACTTCTCTTGAGAGGATAGATGCTAACAACACGAGAGGAGTTACATAAAGTGAGTGTTGCACTTCATTTTTCAAGTCAAGTGTTTCTCCCTTTTCTCATGATCCAGTCATAAGATTTCCGATGATGAGATTTAAGGTGTCCCCTATCTTGTTAACATGTAGTATCCGATATCTATTGTGCTAGTGGTAGCATCATACATGTATTTCCACACAGGTCTATGTGTCTAGACGTGTGGAAATCGTCCAAAGTCTTATACTCTTGGATTTACTTTAATTAAATGAATTATTAAAGTAAATTGATTTTATTAATTAATTATGTAATTATGTAATTGAGTTATTTAAGGAAAGTGCTAAAAGTAATTAGCATGTAATCTTAGCATGTAAATCTCCAGTGAGGTGAGAAGTAATCTCAACTGTCAATCACTTTGGAGATTAGGTTTAGATTATAACTCATGATTATAAAAGCAAGGCTAGGGTAAAGGAGAAGACACTTTTCACATAGATAGCAAAGGAGGACCTTTTCTAGTGTGGAGTCACCAAGGTCACACTTAAGAGTAGAGAAGGACTTTTTCTCAAGTGCTTGGATCATGAAGGAGTGTGATTCAAGAGGACCAAGGGCTTGACTTGACTTTCACTTGATATTCTTGAGAGTAGAGAAGGGAATTTTCTTTCGAGAGGATTGAATCATGAAGGATTATGATTCAAGGTCTTAGACAGGTGGAAAATGAATTCTATCTAGAGATCAGGTCAAGGAGAAGAGAGAACAGAGACAAAGCAGGTGGGTTTCAGCTAGAGGAAGCCACATGAAACTGTAGCACCATATGAAATTTTTCCGTATAGTCTTTCCTTAAATGTACGTGGATTTCAATGGAGACACTCACGTATGTACATGGGTTTTCTGAAGGAAAGGCATGTACACCTTGAAAAACATGTAGTTCTGGGTCGTACAATAGACCAAACTTTTCCAGGTTTGTTTGCAGTTGCATTTCTCTTAGTGGGCCATTATCCCTATTATGGGAGCCCTAATTTTAGTATAATAAAATCATTCTCAACATTGGTTTTCCCTCCGGGGTTTTTCCAGGGGTATCCACCCAAAAATATTGGTGTTTATGTGTGCATGATTTGGTTTCCAATTTTACTTATGCTAGATTTATTTAATTGGATATTTCAACAATGTATTTTGTTTTGTGAGATACTAATTTGATTGCAGTAAGGAAATCATTAGATAACAAAGTACCTTGGTGCTAGAGTAAGAGAAATTTCAACATGGTATTAGAGCATTTTGAATTTTTCAACAATATCAATGCTTTCATGGAACTTTTTACAAAGACCTGCTACAAGACTTGAATCTATAACAAATATTGAGACACATTTTAAACACCATCCATTATTTATCATGTGGTACCTTGTAAATATTTTACCTCTTAGACTAGATTCTTATTGAGAGTATGTAGATTGAGGATGGATTTGTCCCTTTTAGACATCCAATATTAAAACTCATCAATGGTATCTTGCATGAAGCAAGAACATCCATGGAAAAAATAAAAGAATATTCTACAATAATGTGGGTAAATTGGTGCAAAATGTTTGAGAAAGGCACACAAACTCTGAGAGCCTCTACGAGAATAGAATCTTCAAGTTCAAAAGTTAACCCTCCAAAAATTATTTTCCAAGATTGGTATCCATTTTTCAAATAAAAAATATGAAAGCAAGATGGATATTATTTGAGTACATCACTAGAAAGTATGAAAAATATTAAGCACTTGAAAACAAATAAACATTGAAAAAGGTTCATGACTTATGTGAAAGATATGTCACTTACAAGTTTTAAAAATGAGGATGAAGCTTACAGTTTTTGAAAACTAAAATATTATAATATTGAAAGATAAAATTTATAGAAATATATTGTATTGGTCTGTAGAGATCGAAAAATTGATCAAGATTAAAAAATTCTCTAAACAGGGACTTTGCATGGATAAGAAATCACTAGTTTAAGTTAGGATCCTGAAATTGGATGTGCAAAGATGAGGGGTTCTCTAAATGTTCATGTGGAACTTATTGGGTGCCAATGGGGTATTTATTGACTCTATTGGGCATTAATTATGTGCTAACTATGTAGAAAGCTATGATGCTTAGAAGGCCTACACATTGTGTCTATTGATATGATCATGATGCTAATGTGTCCTAAATACTTATAATGTGGTATTGACACATGAACATTCCATGGAACTAAGGACTCCCCCCTCCCCTCAACTTTTAGTTTTTATCTCACCTATAATTATTTCCTATTTGATGCAAAGTAATTTTGCATGGTGTTTGTCTAGGTTATTACATCTAAACATCTTATGTTTGTTTATGTTGTTTTGCCTAAATTCTTGAATGGTTGGATTTTTTCCCTCCATGATAAGTCTTGGATTGAGTGATTACACTGTGAATTTGAATTTGGTGATTGGTTCACCATGTTTGTTTGATGTTGTGCATTATCATCCTCTTGTTTTGAATCTGGATTAAGCAACTATTTTGAAGTGTAAAGTGTACATAATGCATTAGAGGTATCAATGTTTATATTTTGGTTGTGAGAATCAATCATAGAATTAGTGAGCTTAAGTCTTCTATGTGATTTCTTGGCATGAATGAGTACTGCAAGATACTTTTTAGCTCTACCAATAATCAAGGGCATCACACATATTCTAGGAGTCAACACGATGGTTAATGGAACAATGAATTGCCACTCATGTGCATTGCCATGACATTGATTAGGCCACCAACCACAATGCACTCATTTATCCCTTTAGCAAGAAGTACCAATGAGAATCAAATGTTAAATATTAGATATGATAACATTTGTTCACTTATTCGATCTCACCTCTTTCATGAAATTCCCCTCTATTGTTTGAATGATCAATGATCACTTTAATTATTTCTTTTGGTCATTAGTTATTTGAAATTGAATGATGATGGAATGTAGAAGAGTATTGCAAGTGCTCAAATTTCTTTGTTTAGTTGATTGATTTATGTGCATGTAGGTCTATTATATATACTCGCTCTCAAGGCACATAGAAGTGAACAATGATTGTGTATCTCACCTTAAAGGCACCTTTAATAAAACTTATGCAATCATTATTTGCCTTTGTTTTGATCAATGTCTTCTTTGCACTTGAATACTTATAACCAAGTGGCTATTTGATATCTTCTTTGAGATTGGTTGGATGATTAGCCTAGGTTTGATGATCTATTAAGTTTTCTCATTACTTTATTTCTTAATTGGATTCAACGATTTCAAATATCATGTACTCGAGAGGTTATTATACTTTGATAACTTGATTGCAGTTTTTCCTTTTCATTTATAGAGGATCCTTGAACCGTTCATATTGACGACAAGGAAATGGTGTGTATGAAGTAGTAAGAATACCGAGCTAAATATCCTAATGGATATAAATCAAAACATACCTAACATAGACATTGTAATCACTTTTCCTCAACTATGTTATTAGTCCTACTACTAAGTCCTTTGTTACTGATGGTTGGTGTTGAGATTTGGGTTTTACCCTGGATCATGAATTAATAGAGACATCGATAAACTACATATACATAATCTATTTTATATAATTCAATGCCTCACATCATTCATTGAAAATAATTAGTAAATGCATCCCATATTTATAGGAATTTTGAGATTAGTCTACATTAAATGTGAGTAGATACAAGTGAAGGTGGAGATGCCACATAAGGTGTGCTATGACCTAAATGAATTATAACATGCAACTGATGTGATGAATTAACTAGAAATATAAGTCAAAATATGCACATTATGTGCACATGGTTATTTAAAATATGCACATGCATAACAACTGTAGTAAAAATCCATTTTTCCCTAGGTAAACTTAACATAAAAGTGTAGATACACCAACACCCCCCGTTAAGTGAAACTTAAGGAGAACATGAGAATGATTCTAGGAAACAAGTCCCAACACAACGACTTGATCAAGTGCTCATGTACACTTGAGAAAAGTGCATGAAATGAGTGTCCCTATTGACACCAATCCATCTTGTCAAAGTGCATGTGTAGTTGGACACTGCAACCAATGAGTCAATAAGAATAGGTGTTATGTATGAGGCTCAATTTGAAGAAACATGAATCTAGAAAGTTGAATTATAAAGAATCATTCGAGGAGGCATCACACACCACCCCCCAAAAATGTTGATTTGGGTGGACATAGATGATGGCAAGGGTGTCACATAGATGGAGAAATAAGGAGCCAATCACTAAAGGTGACAATGAAGCCAATGACCCAAGCAAGAAATGATCCAAAGTAGTGAGATCCATGTGACTACAAGGTAAGGTTGTGCGCTATCATGGAGGAAAATGCTCAACGACACTTTGAAAACATCTACACAAGTGGCTCAAAATCCACTACTTGAGATGCACCAAAACCAAATGCCATTATGGAGATCAATCCTTAATATGAGTTTTGACAGCAAGGCCAAATAAGGTACCCATGTACAGTGAGGAATCAAACTCATAATTATTGTGTTGTAGAAAATGAAAGAACATGAAAATAAATGAGACGTGAGCCCATCATTTGCACAACAATGTGCTTATTAAGCCACAAAATAAAACCCCTAAAAGGATGAGAACCAATAAGAGACTCTCTTGCAATGATGAGTGGGTTATGAAAATGTACAAAATGTATCCATAATGTTGGTGATGGAAATGGAAATAGCGATAGATGAAATTACCCAACAATTGCACCAAAAGGAAAAGAAACTCAACAAAAGCATTGCACAAATGGTATCAATCCATTGCTTGGACAACATGTCTAATGTTGCACACAGAGTTATGCTCAAAATATGCCATAGAAAGATAGAAGACAATTCCTCAAAAACGGGTCTTGACAACGAAGCCATGATAAGGTACCCAATACAAATATGAGGAAATACGTGCATTTCCAAAAAAAATGAACCACTCAATGGAAATTATAGTTGAACACTCTACACAATTCCTTTGACATAAATGAAATTGGAGATCATGTGCCAAAAATATGGCAACAAAATGCTCAACAAAAACTTCATTAAAAAATTTGAAGCGAACCTCTTGGTCACTTCACTCGAGCATCAATTATAACAAGAATGAATCCATACATTCCTCAAGGGATAAATAATTATTATTCATTATTCATTGACATGCTCTTGAGATACAATAAACATGAATATAAATACATGTAAGAGGTGATAAGTCGTGTCCTTGGAAAAGGCCATGGCTTATCATTATTACATAATAAGGACTACATTACACAATAATTGTCCCATGACCATTATTACATGATATTTTCCTTATGACTATTATGACACGATATTTATTTATTACATTAAATAAATGTAATATACCTCATGTATATTACAAGTCTCCCCACCTTAAAAATGCTTTGTCTCCAAAGCATATGTAATCAAAAAATTCTCCTCATAGAATGAACAATATTTTGTAACTGTCATCGATTAGATAAGGCTTAGGACATGAGGTGGTATGACTTTCTAAGACTTGAACAATAATGGTGCATCAAAAAAGGATGAATCCATCCAAACTCAATTATTTTCGCTCTTAATCCTTGATGGTTGATTGTTGCATAATTTTCTTTGCTTTGATTCCATGTATTATTGTTATAACTTCTCCAATTTGTAATAGTTGTTGGTCTCTCACAATGTTTTGCTGAATAACAATTTTGTGATGCCATGCTCCATGAATATTAATGAGTATTCCATCTTATTCCTTGCTAATGCTGATATCAATCTACTTGTCTTCATGGAAAACTTCCTTGGACATGAGGGTATCAATATGGTTTCACAAGTGATGGTTTCCCTTCATTTTGCACACCCATTACATCTATCTTCTTTCCAGAGACAATGACATCCTCTATCCTGTTTTATTGGTCTTTGATTACTCTAGCCTGGAGATAATACCATTATATTTGACATGTACATTCTCCAAATGGAGTTCAACTTCTTTAGGCATATTCCAGTGACTTTATTGAATTATATTATTTCTCCTTTGAAGTTGCAATGTGATCCCATCTATCAAATTCTTACGTCCTTCCTCAATTCTATGTTGAATTTCTAATTTTACCTCATCAATGTTTAGAGATTCTTCAACCTTCTTGCAAATTTCCTCTTCAAGTTATTTGATAGTATCCTATTCAATTTTTGTGGCAATATCTTCATCCCTATTCTTTGAGTCAAAATCGTGTAAATGCATTTTCACCTTCTTAACATCATTAAGAAGTTATTGATTATGCTGGTATAACCTTTTGATTTCTTCATCTTTATTTTTTAATTCTTCCCATGACTCATCATTTTCCAACTTCCTTTTGTTGTTGTTTTCTTGCTTTAAGTTATTAATCTCATTAATGAGTGATTCATTAAGGGATTGTGTCTTACACCATTCATCATCCTTATTCTTAAGCTCTTCTTTTAATTCATCATTATATTTCTATAACTTGAATTTTTTTTCTTTAGCTTCATTGAATTCATCTTCAATTTTATGTATCGCTTCAATTTTTAAGTTCTTGATCTCTTCTGTTGAGGTCACTTTATCTACAATTTCAAATTTTGGAAGCTCTTCCGCTAATACAAATTCATTAATAACAATATTAGGTGTTTCCATGTTGATTTAATCAATGTTAGTAACCTTATCCATTGTTTGGGCTTTTTATGAAGCAACGTGCATATCCACTAATTTTTCTATCATTTTTCCTGACACTTTGATGATTAGAGAACCCTTGTTTTTAATATATATTATAAATTGGCACATATAAAAATATCAATCCATCCAAACACAATTATTTTCGCACTTAATCCTTGATGGCCGATTTTTGCATAATTTTTTTTCCTTTGATTCCATGTATTGTTGTTGTTACTTCTCCATTTTGTAATAGTTGTTGGTCTCCCATAGTTGTTGGTATATTACAAAATCATCAAATATGAGAGACCTCTATCCCTTAAAAAAGTATCTCAAGAGGGCACACAAGTTTGGTGTGGAAAAACTCAATGGAAATCCAACTAAATGCTCTTTGTAATGCCACGAATAGATTGAAAAATAGAGGCTCTAGTGAAACATAATTTCCAAAGCAATGCCATGATATTAAGAGATTACAACAAATTGAAAAAAAACATACATTGATAACCTCCAAAACATACTTCTTTTGCATGAAAAGGAATTTGTTATTTTTGCAAAACAAATAGCAAAGGGAATATAACCCTAGCTACCTCCATCATTCACAAATCATGCGCCAACTCCCCTACCATAATTAAATTGAAAGAAATATAGCAACAAAGCATCAAGAGCCATAAAATATAGGCTCAAATAATGCATGGATGATGATGAAGAAACATCAAATTGGAGGGGAAATTATCGATGTAGTAGTCGACCATGGACTCATTGTGTGGGTACTAAGCAGAAGGCTTATGAGAAGTAACACCCTCTAGGCCAAAACCATTGTTGTTTCTTTGAAAACCAAAAATAACTTCATCCATCGATACACTTTGAGAATGATGCATGGGTACTCCATTGAAAAAATGGTACTGGTGATGTGTAGGTGGGTGATTGGCCATGTGAAGGGGTCTAACACTACTACAAAAAAAGTACCCCATGGTCCCATGGAACGTCCTAACAATATTGAATGTATCATTGGGATATATATCATTCTCGAGTCTCGTATGCAAGTCAAATGGAAAAAAAAGGTAGAGGGATTTCACCCTTGTGAATATTGTAATGGGATGAAAATGGTCAACAAGTCCCCTGACATAGGCATAATCATGAACACAATCCCAAAAAATGGCGCGTTAAAGAGAGGTAATGTCTTGGTCATTTACAAAGTCAAAAGAGTGCATGAGGATTTTTGCAAGAAGACCTCTTGGAAACAACTACACAACACAAAGAACACATTGTTCCTTCACATTAGACAAAAAGCCATGAAATTGTAGGGAGAGGTCACATGTGCAGATGTGCATCTTCTAAAATTTAGTGGAAGGGATATTTTCTATAATCTTTAAAATATTAGAGTAGGGCCATCGAATGTTTTCCAAAAGACTCCACGAGCACCATTATTGGATTTAACCAAAGTGCCTAAAACACCTCAAGAACACAACCATAACATGCAACATGGATAGAATATTGTGTGCAATCTTAAAAACACAAGGTGATTTGGCATGTTGATACCTATTATATCCTAATGTAGCACTAGTGTGGAAGGATTGATATGTGTTGGAGGAGAGTTTGAGATGAAAATAGGTGTGTTCAAATCACTTCGAGCACACAATCAATGATTAAAACATCACCATTTCTCCATAGAACCTATGTGCAATTTTTGCAATAAACTACATATCTCTGTCGAGAGCACTAGAAACCATTAATCACACTCAATCTCGTTGAAGAACAATCACATGAACATATAAACAATCTATTACTACTAAGATCTAATTTTTGGAGATTGGGCAATGAAGCAAGAAATAGGAATGTTGTAATGTCCCCCATTACTAGCAACTCAAAATTTTTTCTTCGATATCACAGGGTAATGTACCCAACCCCAAGCTGAGTCATGCTACACAATTTTTCTTCTTTTGATACCAATTATAATAGCGGAAATATCTCATAGAAACAAACTATGCGCACAACCGTCCTTGTGTTACGTGCAACATATGTTCCCATTTTCGCCCATAGAACTATTTCTCTGCATGCACGATGATTCAAATATCACCTCAGAATCCTGTTTCCATTACTATTAAAATTGACTAACATGAAACATTTGTTAATCTCCATGCCATGCGTATGCAACAATTATGTATAACTAACGATAACAGGCACAACCATGCATAATTATGTAACATCTCAACAAATAGAAATAACATAAACATAAACATAAACACAATAAACAACATGTAAACACACATAAAAGAACACTTATCTTTTTCTATAATTCACCAAATGTGTGAAGACCTCAGATGTTTCTCCTAACCATAGATTTTTCTATTCATACACTCTCAACAACAGGTCACCCCCGAGCTGGGGCTATGACTCCACCAGGGAAAAGGTTCCTAAGCCAAACTAAGGTCTGACCCACAACATAAAACAACACAGGCTCAAGTTCAATCTCTAGCAACAATTCCCAGCTCACAACCTCTTGTTCCCCACAACTTGTCCCAATCAAGGAAATGCACCCCTTTCTCTACTCAACAATCCTTCAGGCTGTCCCACTTCCCCTCTAGGGATTCAACAACAAGTTGACCAGGAAGTCTCAGATCTCTGTAGCACTTGGAACACAAGGTTTCTCAAGGAGTTACAACACCCACTAGCTCACACACGAGGAAAACTATTCCCAACAACTCTCTCACCTAGAGAGATTGCTCCACAAGCCTGAAAACTTACTTTTTCAACCCAAACCACAAAAGATTTGCTGGGTAATAGTCAATTCCAAATTCTTCTTACACTCTCCAACCAAGGTATGGATGATGGATGTCGGGATGAGTGAAATATTGGAAGAATGATGAATGATGAAAATTACACCAAGTTCCCCACATTATATTGGATGTTCCTATCTTGACACTTGTTACTCTAGGAAATACCTTTGACTCCAGTTGGTAATTCGTTCCTCTCACTCAAGAACTTATGATAGAATTATAATATAAATCTTATGACTTAGGAATAATATTATTTTATTTCTTGGATTAAGCCCCCATGGCTTAGCCCATTTCTCTTAGTCCCCCTTTCCTTCTTGTGGAGTCCTAGCCCCCCATACTCTTTCATCCGAATTCGTCTGCAACAGTGATATATTTTATTAATAAAAACAAGTGTGATTAAATATTGCATTTTCTTAAGCTTTCTGGCCTAAATCACACATGCACTCTGGCTTCAAAATGTGTGTATATATATATATATATATATATATATATATATAAAGGCATTCTGGCCCAAAAAATATCTTCTCACCAACCTATAAAACATATCTTACAAATTGGGGTTCTTCCTAGGGGTCCTCCCCCTTATTTTTGCACTGTCCTTGATGCATTATTTACAAATGTACAATAAAAAATTCTCAAAAATATGTGAGTACTCTTCTTGCATGTAATCCTCATGTTCATAGGTTACATCCTCAGGACCGTAACAGGTCCACTGGACCTTTACCATTCCTATTGCTTGATTTTGGAGCAACTTGAATTTTTGGTCCAATATGCACACCGGATGAACTCAAAAGTCTCCTTCTTGCTCCACCTCGATCACATTAAAATCAATTAGATGATTATCATCAGGTACATACTTTTTAAGAAAAGACACATGAAACACATTATGTATGCACATGGATGTAGGCAGTGCAAGCATGCATGCAACATGACCAATCCTTTGGTCCACAATATCTTGCTGCCAACTTTGGACAAATCCCCAATTTTAGTGAATTCTTCTTAGCCTTCACTATTAAGAAGACATGCTCTCCCACTTTAAACTCTTTGTGCATTCTACCTTTGTCTGCATAACTTTTCTGCCTATCTTGATTAGCCATTAAATTCTACTTTATTTTCACCATTTGCTCTTGCATTTATCTGAGCAATTCTGGCCCAACCATTATTCTATCTATTGGGTTGTCCCAACTCACTGGTGTGTTTCACTTTCATCCATATAATGCTTCAAATGGAATCATCTTTGAAGATGCATGATATCCATTATTATAAGAAAACTCAACTAAATGTAAATAATCTTCCCATTTTGATGGTTTAGCAATCACATACATTCTTAGCACATGGTTGATCTCTTGGTTGACTCTTTCTGTTTTCCCATATGATTTTGGGTGATAAGTTGTGCTAAAACTCATATTTGTACCAAATCCTTTGAATAATCCCTTCCAAAAGTTGGATGTGAACTTAGGATCTCTTTTAGAAACAATTGCCTTAGGCATGCCATGTAGCCTAACAATTTCTCTCATATAAATCTATGCAATGTTAGAAACCTTATGAGTTATCTTTACTAGAATAAAATGAGTAGCTTTAGTAAGCTTATCCACCACCACCATGATGGAATCATGCTACTTCATTGTTCTGGGAAGCTTGGTGATGAAATCAATTGTCACCACTTCCCATTTCCATTCTGGAATGGGAAATGGCTGTATCAAACCAACTGGATGTCTATGCTCAACATTGACCTTTTGACATTCTAAACATCTAGCAATATACTCAAGCTCCTCTTTCTTCATACCTGGCCAAAAATATTGGCTCTTGACATTTGCAATTGTTTTCTGGTACCCTGGGTGCCTAGCATAAGGTACACTGTGCATCTCTCTCAACACCATATTTTTCAAATCCTGGGAATTAGGCACATAAACTATGCGACTGTACATGAGGATTCTATCCTCCCTTAGATCATAATATTTGATTTTCTGTTGCAAATTACCTTGCTATAATTTTTCTGTTGTTTGCACATAATGCTAATCTAATTTTGCAGCTTCCAAAATTATGTCCTTTAAATCAGATTTGCACACACTAATGGATGTAGCATGCATCTCAAGCACCCTCCTGCTGAGTGCATCAACCACCTTGTTCTCCTTGCCTTTGATATGATTTATATCAAAATCATACTCACTATAAAATTCCAGTCATATGATTTGTCCAGCATTCAAATTTGGCTATCCAAACAAATATTTCAGACCACTATGGTATGTCCTCAACTCAAATCATTTTCCCATAAGATAACTCCTCCATATCTTTAAGGCATGAAATATGGCTTCCAATTCTAAATCATGAGTGACATAGTTCTTTTCATGTTCCTTCAACTTCCTTGACTCATAACATATCACATGCCCATTTTGGATAAGGACTCCTCCAAGCCCTTCCTTGCATGCATCAATGCACAAAATGAAATATTCATTTGGATCAACAACCTTCAATATTGGTGCACTTGTCAACAAATTATTCAAGTGTTGAAATCTTTCTTTACATTCAGGAGTCCACTCGAACTTCACACCCTTCTCTTGCAAAGAAGTGATTGGGTGTGTAATTCTTGAGAAGCCTTCAACAAATATTCTTTAGTAACCTGAAAGTCCCATGCATGACATCACCTCTGAGACATTCTTTGGTGTTGGTCATCCTTCAATGGATTTTATATTTTCTGGGTCCATTGCTATCCCTTCCTCTGAAATAATATGGCTTAAATAATGAATTTGCCTCTGATAAAATGAGCACTCAACTTTGCATACAGTTGATGCTCCCTCAACACTTGTAGCACCATCCTCAAGTGATGTTCACACTCTTCTTCATACTTAGAGTAGATAAGTATGTCATCCAAGAAGACAAATACAAAATTATCCAAGTAATTTATGAAAATCCCATTCATCAAACACACAAATACAACTGGTACATTTGACAACCCAAATAGCACCACTGTGAACTCATAATGGCCATACCTTGTTCTTAATTTTGTCTTGATGATATCCTCTTGTTTAATCCTCACTTGATGGTAGGCCAAATTGAGGTCAATCTTAGAGAATATATTTTCATCTTTCAACTGATAAAAAAGATCATCTATCCTTGGAAAATGATACTTGTTCTTCACAATCACCTTGTTTAGCTGCTTGAAATCAATGAAAAACCTCAAAGTTCCATCCTTCTTCAAAAATACCACTGGGGAACCCCAAGGTGACACACTTGGGAATACATACCCCTTCTTCAAAATATATTCAAGCTACATTTTCAATTCCTTTAGTTGTGGTGTACTCATCATATAAGGAGTCTTCAACACTGGGGCTGCTCCAGGCATCAAATTAATAAAGAAGTCAATATCTCTCTTGGGTGGCAAACCCGATATTTCTCTAAATACATCCTCAAATTCTTTTAGGACTGCATAGTATTCAATGCTTGGCACTTTATCTTTAGGTGTCTCTTACATATGCCATGCAAATATTTGACATCCTTTCTTGAATCTTATTTTCAGCTGCAAGGCTGAAATTTATCTGATAGTTACAACCCTTGGAATACCTTGAACTATTCTCAATTTCGCTTCCTCATCCAAGCAAGTAAATGCCTTGTTATAATAGTCTAGGAAAACATGATTCTTCTCCATCCTATCCATACCAATTAGAAATCATATGAACCCAAAGGTACGATATTCAAATTAGCCTTTGTGCTCACTCCATTCATGTCTTGGAAAATGAAATATTTCCACCAACTTAGGATCTATATAACTATGACTAGCTCATGAATCAATCAAAATAACAATAGGTTGATCATTTATATTACCTTCCACTTCAATCATGTGAGATTTAAATTCAACTTGCTTGTTGTCCAGGTCTGCATAGATTCTTGGAATGCTTTTGCCCATGTCCTCAATTGTATTAGCTTGCTGTACATTGTGAACAATCCTCACTTTTTCACCTCTATGAGGGAAATATTTGTACATGTGATCCCCCTCACAACTCCAACATTTAATGGGCTTCAACCTTGGCCTTTTTCCCAATGTTCCTAACATTCTGGGTTCATTTTGAGTTGGTTTCCCCACCTTTTCTTCCTCTAATCCATCTTCTTTTTCTTCTTATCTTCCCAAGCCTTTTGGAAAGTTGGTCTTCCTTTATGCTGATCATAGAGGCACTTGGCTCTCCTTATTCCTTCATCCAATGTATTGGGATCATCATACTATATCTTGTCATTGAATGTTGATATCATCCCACTTAAGAACCTTTGAATCTTGACCTATTCATCCTTGATGAAATCTAGATATTTCAACATCTCTAAGAATCTCCTCTCATATTCATCCATGGTAAAACTCCAAAGATTGAGTTCAAAGAAATCCTTCATAGTCTTATCATAATAGCGCTTAGTCAAGTATTTTTTTTGAAAATTCTTTTTGAACTGCCTCAAAGTGATTTTCTTCTCATCAATGTGTTGTACTTGCACAAGATGGTCCCACCACATTGATGCTTTTCCCTCTAGATATTAAATTGCAATTCTTCTTTCTGTCTGCGAGGAGTATTTATGCAACTGAAAATATTTCCTCATCCCTAACAACTAAGTCTCTGCATCCTTGTCCTTCTTGTGCTCACCATCAAAGGTAGGAGGCTTTATCTTGTTCATTTCTCCTTGTAGTTCATCTACCCTAGACCTCCTCTTATGCTTTCTGATAGGGTATAATATTGGACTATTGTGTTCTCTTCTCACTGAATGCCTTGGTAAGTGATGATGGTGTCTAACAACACTTCTATATTCTCCTCTTCTAGCATGAGATCCTTGATTCCTTGACTTACTTGATTCTGTCTCTTTGTCCATTTTCTTCTCTATTTAGTCCAATCTCTACAAAATATTGATGTTGAATCCATCTTGCTTCTCGTTATATTTTGTAAGCCTCTCATTATCAACATTATATCTCTGAACATATCTTTATAGACACTTTAAAGTCTCTATCAAGTTCATGTTCTCCTCCTTGCCTTGTCCATGCCCATTGGATTCTGTCCCTGTATTACCCATGCTGACAAACAACCCCCTGACTTCATATTCATGGATTTAAGTCCTCTGTGCATCTTCCATGTTTAATATGTGCCCTTAATTCCGTAAAATGTGCATGGAATAATATTTGTTAGACAAAACAACTCAACAAATCTATTAAATTATGCACCATTATGCCCTTGAAGTGCACCCTTCATCTGGTGAACTTAATTCCAAACACCCAATATTTTGGAATTTTAAAAGAAGACCAATTGGGTTTCCTCATGCTCATATTTTGAGAAATTTAACAAGGTTTCACCTTCATCCAACATCTAGGCTACTAGTTACAACCTGCTGAAGTTTTGATTATTTTCTCTTTTTGCACTAAATGCTGCAATAATCTTTCTTCTCATCCTGTACACTTTCAGGTACCCATAATTGCAATTCTGGCTCCACATATGTAACGTCCCTGACTGTCATCCCACTGGCCGGGCAAACGCTACTGCGCGGAACAACATTCTCATACTTATGTAATATGCATTTAAAAGAAGTTAAATGGCTTAATAGAGTAACATATAATTACTGCCATCATACAAAATTAATGAAATCAACAGTAAGCATCATCATAACGAAATGCATGATAATATAGTAAGTATCACAGACTAACATCACATATAAATTAAGTACAACATTAATACTTATCTTTGAAG
>ML799359.1:335035-383599 GCA_009831015.1 Picea engelmannii | reverse complement strand
CAATAATGGATGACCATGGTTTTCATGGTTTCTTTTGTCAATTGTGATTTTTTCATAATTAATCATGGTTTTCAAGGTTCTATCAATATAACCATGGTTGGCTACACTTTTTAAGGTTTTGTCAATCATTTTAATTTTAGTCAGCCATAGTTGACCATGTTTTTTGAGGATTGGTTAATTGATATTTTAATAGTCAACAATGATGAACCAACTATAGTTGATTATGGTTTTCAAGATTTATTTTTGGGTTCATCCATTGTTATTTTAGTCATCAATGGTCGACCAACCATGGTTGATCATGTTTTTTTTTAAATCAACCATGGTTAATTAGTTCTATCGTTAACCATGTCTTTTGAGGTTTTGCAACTATTGTTTTTACAGTGAACCATGGTCCATCAATTATGGTTGACCATGGTTTTTGAGGTTTTTTCACCAATTTTTTCAACAAATGTTTTTTTATAGCAAACCATGGTCAAACAACTATGGTTGAGCTTAGTTTTTGTCAATTATGTTCTTAGACTCTACGGTGATGCTATGGTTTACCATGATTTTCAAGGCTTTGTCGTCAACTATGGTTGAATAAGGTTTATGAGATTTTTTTTGTATTTTGTTCATTGTTATTTTTTATAGTTAAACATGGTCAACAAATTATGGTTGATCATAGCTTTTAAGGTTTTCTCAACTTTTTATAGTGGATCACTTTTAACTAATTCTATGGTCAACTATTATTTTTTATAGTTAACAATGGGCAATTAGGTTCTGTAAACTTTTTTCATAGTCAACCATGGCCAACTAATTACGATTGATATTAGTTGACCATGGCTAACCATGGCTTTCAAGAGTGTTTTTGGGTTTGTCAATCGTTATTATTTATAGTCAACTATGATCAACCAATAATTATAGACCATGGTTTTTTAGGATTTTTATTTATTTTGTGCATTTGTTTTTTTTTATAGTCTATCATGGTCAACCAACCATGGTTGGCTATGGTTTCCAAGCACTACTTATGAACTAAAATTCGATGGTGGTATGTCAATTTGTTGATGCAATTCCACTGCCACTCCGAAGAAACGTGGTTACCAATTTCGTCGGTGTGAATCGATCGACTATCTGACAGACATCTTTTCGTCGGATAGATGACGAACATATTGTCGTCGAATATCTGATTGAGAAACAAGATATTTGATGTAGGTTTTTCAAATGTGTGTCGAATATTAGAGGAAGACATACGTCGAATATCTGACATACAAATAGTATATCCGACAGAGGTGCCATACCTCCTATGGATATGTCTGTCAAATGGTTCGTCGGCTATCCGATGAATATGTACGTCGAATATACAACAACCAAATAGTATATTCGACGAAGGTGCCATACCTCCTTTGCATATGTCTGTCAGAGGGTTCGATGGATATTCGACACCCTTGAGGTCAGAGGGTTCGTCGGATATCCAACAAACCTTTGTATATTAAAAAAAATGAAATTAGACAGAGAAGATGGTAGCGGAGAATAAAGATGTAGAACATACATGTCTTACACTAATTCATTCTAGAATGGAGGAATTTAGAGTCGGTATTCTAGTTATTCAATAATATGCACATACTCTATTATGATTGCATGAATGTATTTCATGTATGGCATGCTACCCATTATGAATTTCCATAAGAAATAAATGGTTACTTAGTAACCATACAAACAAGAACTTCAAAAATCTCATTTTCCTTGACTTGATCGTGAAGAAAATTAATTGAGTTGACATGCAATATGGATGATGTGGTGTAGAAAAATATTAAAAATATATAAATAAAAACGTTAAAAAATAAAATGATTTCATATTTGAATTATTAAAATTATAATAATAATAACTTAACTTTATATTGTGATTCCTATAACATAAATTACTCATTCATTTATTAAAGAAAACATTTTAGATAAGGTGCAATAGTTCATATAGCTCATGCAATAAGGAATGATTATATAGAATAACCAAGTCTCATGTTCTATCAAGAAAAATATTTCCAATATAATACATACACCCATCATGAGCAAAGCACCTACATTCCATGAAGTCTTCAAGTTGTTGGCATAGAGTTTAGATTTCATGAAGCCTCGATTTTTTTGCCATATATATTACATTTTATTAAGCCTTACACCTACTAGCATGGAAAGAATGACATATTGTTTCACTCCATGCATGGAACATTGCATCTACCTTTCGCCCCAAGGGATTTGTTGTTGTAAGATCCATTATAGTTCCACTTTTTCTTATGCTACTAATAACCCCATGTTTTTCCTTTAAGTTTGGCATAGATTACATTCTATTAACCTTGCATCTACCCTTCGCCCCAAGGGATTTGTTGTTGTAAGAACCATTCTAGTTCCACTTTTTCTTATGCTACCAATAACCCCATGCTTTTCCTTTAAATGTCTCCTACATTGAATGCAACACACATTGTTGTATCTCTCTTATTATTAGGAAACCCATTACTACTATATACATTAGCCATTATTATTATATTAGAACCCATTACTCATATCGCTTAATTGGTTTGGATCACCTATTCCATTCAAGTAAGTGTTGTTGTATACCAGATTTCTTCATTTTCCTGCATTTTAAAATTATTCATGTAAGATTGTGATGTGGCTTATTATTCTAAAAAATTCTTTAATAATGTATGGAATTCTTATATGTTTGTATATATCTATCATTTCTATTTGATTTAAGAGTTGGATAGTAAAAGTAATGCATGTATTAGACATTTATATTATGAATTTCACCTATGTTTTTTACGATAGGGGAACATAAGACCATCCAAATTTGCTATATGATGGTTGGTGCAATCTACATTGTCCATCTTGACTAGGTTGAATGAGATGTCATGCACAATAAATGTTTCATGTAGTGACCTCCACACAACTAAGTCATATATCCCCAACTTCAGGCACGGTCTCATTCATTGACAATACTCCTTCCCTCTACCAAGTCACTTCGTAGCTCCTCTATGAAGCTCTTAATCTTAACACCCTCTTTGGAATTCTCAAGTCATTTCCACAATGGAACTCTTGTGGGGGATCAAACTAGTGAAGGTACACAATGACTCGAGAAATGTAGCAATTGAAGGCTATGAACATATGTTCTCTTACCTATACCAATAGATGCAATGGACCCACTTCCCTACTTTTCCTTTTAATATGAACACAACTACAATGGGCACATGGCTTCTCTCATAGTTGTGGTGAAGCTCTATTATGCTCCTCAACCAGTATATGAGTTATTATTAACTAGTTCTACTTGGTGTTTTCATCACATGCATTCTCTTTTTCTAAACCTCTAAGTAACTTATGCTCCTTCCAGTGATGAAGGTTGACACCAATGGGCATTACTTCGACACATTAGCAACCACATGAGCCAAGCCAAACCTATAACCATCAGGGATTTCTAGGTTTGGATTGTTATCAACATTCATAGTTTCAATTTTAATTTACAATGTTATTCTTATGTGCATGCACAATAATCCTTGTATGTTTTTTTTAAAACTATGTTAATTATGGGTGTGGGGTTCCCATTTTCTATTGCAAGTATCATTCTTAGAGACTTTATAGTAACACATTTATTGTTCATTATTTTAATTAACTTGTAAGCAATTTGATTGCATTACATGAGATCTTGGGAGTGTCTTAATTGCCTCCAACCTACCATCTCATGACTTGGATTACATTTCCCCCATTTTGTGGAAAATAATCTAGTGGTTATCCTTATTAGCCCAACCGTGTGTCTTTTAATGTTGTTCATATTAGGAATAATTATGATGTCTCATTTCTGTTGATTTTTCAATAAGCTAGGCTTAAGCATGGAGTTCATTTCGTTTTAGCATTTTACTTAAACCATAGACAATTTGTTGCAGCAACCAAGATCATAAGAAGAAACACCATGCACAAGTACAAAACAAGTATCATGGAAAACCCTTCTCAACAAGGGAATAAAACCCAGCCAAAATCCTTTGCTATATTCTTCAAGAGAAAGACCTTCACCACCAAGAAAACCTAGCACACAAGAGGGTTCTTGCAAACCCTATAAGACTAGCACCCAAGAGAGGTGCACACTTTTTCCAAGTAGATGTACTTGCTGAAATTTCCAAATCATGGATGATTTTAGGGGCTAAATTTCACTCATGGGCTAATTTTCCATGTTTTTTTCAAAAACAAGATTCGTTATTTTAAAAATGATTTGCCCAAATTCTATAGGATAAAATTATTTTACCTTAAAAATCGCCAAAATTTTATTAAAACTATATAAAATCCTTAGAAATTTGAATATTTTTACAAAAATATCGCCAAACATTTATAGTTGGCATACGAAGGATTAGTAAGATTTGCGAAGGTTTCTACATTTCATAATAAATTTCTATCCTTAAAATCATCCATGTTCCAAACTCACAAAAAATATATGATTCCTCAATGGGGAATTTACCTTTACTTATACTAAAATGAACTTGTCAACATAAGTGTCTATTGGCACAACAGAGCCGACCTCACTGGCTCACAATATAATTAATATTAACCAGATTAATTATCTTTTACATTAATTGTTAATCACATTAAGGTGGGGCCGACCTGTACCATTTACATTACAATTAGGGTTATAAGCAGGTCTGACTCTTGAACAATATAGCAAGGGATTTTGTACACCCACTAGTGCTCATCCACTAGGGGAACATCCATAGGGATGACCATATATCTCGCCCACTACATTACACAGAAGAACCACTTCTTCACTAGTGCTCAGCCACTAGGATCAAGTTCACCTGTGCTCGTCCACAGGCACATCCACTCAACAAATCTTCTTTCCCACTACATTACACAGGAGAGTCATCTGGAGTTTCTCATCAACTCCTTTGCTCATAGGAGGCTAATACATCATCTTCATTTATTTTCTCATGACGATGCACCCAACACTTTGGGATTTCACACGTTCACCTTGTGCTCAACCACATGCACGTCCAACTCTGCAGATCTCCTTTCTCACTGCATTACATAGGAGAATCATCTGGAGTTCCTCTCAACTCTCTGTAAGGAGGAGGCCATCTCTACATTCTAGCTCTGTCTCAGATAGGAACCACACACCCCTCTCAGGGGCTTTCTCTTAGGTTTGTAAGTTGGAGAATGTCTCACATATCTGCAATCATCAACATCTCTCAGGTTTGTAAGCTGGAGAATGTCTCACATAGCTACAATCATCAACACTCCCTCTCATCTAGGGAGGCATTCTTCATCATGCCAAGTATCACACGAATGTACTTTGAACTTTGTCTTGGCTTTAGTCATCAACACTCCCTCTCAACTAGGGAGGTATTATTTACCAAGTTAATTTGGTGAAGATGTCTGCAATCTGCTCATGTGTAGGAAGGTACTACATGTGTACTATTTTATTCTGCATCATATCTCTGATATAAAGATATTTCATCTCATCATGTTTCGATCCATCAAGAAACACCGGGTCCTCAAAGAGATTTACATACGGGTCTTGGTTATCATCATAGGATCCATCTCATGGTCAAGTAAATATGTTAGAATCTTGTGAAGCCATATGGCTTCTCACATTTGATGCTATATACTCTGCTTTTGTGGTACTCAAGGCCACATAGTTTTGTTTCCTACTACATCAGGAAATCATGGAAAAACTTCATGGTAATACAACAACTGGATGTGCTCTTCCGGTCCACTCTACTCTCTGCTCAATTTGTATCGACATATCCTGCAAACTCAAGTTCACACTGGAGGCATATCTCAGGCCATATCCAACTCTGCCTCATATATATCTCAATACATGCTTTACTGCTATCCAGTGAGTCTGTCTCGACTGAATCATGGATTGACTAAGTACATTCACTGCATAGCATGAATTTTATCTGGTTTTAACCAGCTACATTAATGATCCAATCAACTGTGGATCAATCTCGTTTGAATCATCAACAATCATTTTCTTCAAATCCATCATGGTGGTTTTGCATTCTGTCATACTGAACTTCTTTAATATTTCCACTGTATATTTTCCTTGACTCAGGAAAATTTCATCGGTCCTCTATCATACTTCTTGTCCAAGAAGTAGTACATCATACTCATATCCTTCATCTCGAAATCGGAAGTCAAAGCTAACTTGTATCCAACAAGGCTTTATGAATAAGTCATCAAAATCAGGCTCTCGTCACCAACACTGTAATAATATACGTTGAATCAACAATACTCTTGCTGAAACCCAAAATCATCAAGAATCCATCCATCTGATATAGTTTCCAACTCATGGATGGTAGTATAGATGGAAGTGTATTAGGCTTACTGGATCAAGTGTCTCATCATAGAAAACTCCCCTTGTTTGTGAGAATCCTTTGGCTATAGATCTTGTTTTCTATTTCTTGACACTTTCATTAGCTGCATGTTTGATCTTATAGATCTACTTGAAAGTTACAACATACTTCCCTTCTGGTCTCTGAACAATATATTGAGCATCATTATTTTAAGATATATTGGTGTTCTTTTGTCATGGCATCTTTCCATACCTGTTCTCATGTTGCTTCTACAAGACAAGGAGGCTCAAAATTAATGAAGTGGCTCATGACTGAAGGATAGCTATAAAATCTCTTTTGATTTCTTAGGATGTTCCTTGAGGGGATTGTATATTTCTCTTCCTCCTGTAGAGTGAGCCTAGGAAGGCCTTTTATGCCCTACTGCAATATCTCTTGGACATATCAACTAGAGAAATTGGATCAACTGGAATAATGCCTGTCTCCCTCTAAAATGATGAAGGGGGAGAATGTATTGTCTCACTGTCAATCTCCATATGAGATTCTTTGGATCTTTGAAAGTCTATCTCTTATTCAAGGACAACATCTCTTGCTTGTATCAATATTTCTCTCACCAGGGATGTATATATGGAATGTCTTCGATGATTCACTATTTATCCCATAAATGTATCCTTTCTCCCTGAAGGGTCTAGCTTGGACTTCTTCTCTTTGGGTACATGCAAATACACTGGGTACCCAAATATCCTGAAGTTTTCAATCTCAAGCTTCACTCCGGTGAATATTTGGGAGTAATGTTTTTTTTTTCAAGGTCTGGTGAAGCCTCTTGTTCTGAACATATACTGTGTCATGCATGCTTCTGCCCATGGAATCATAGAAAGATTTTGATCATGCATTATTTCATTGATTGTCTCAAGGATGGTTTTATTATTCCTCTTTCTCAAATAGTTTTGACTCCCTCTGAAGGATAAACATATTCCTTTGTTCTTAACCTGTCTGGAACAAGAAAACAAGAGAAGCCAAAACAAGAATATCTCCTAAAGGAGAATAATGAGTACATATCTAGAATAAAAACAATTTAAGGATTGTTGTCATAGCTACAACACCTACTTGTAATGTAGAAAAATTTAGAAATATAGGAACTTAGAGGAATAATAGTTACAACAACCAAACCTAGAGTCTTCACTTCCAGTGTGTTGTTCCTTTGAATGCACTGAGATCCCTCTGGATCCAAGACTTCAAAAAAAGGTTCCTTCATCTTGCAATTACCCTCATGACAATGATACAAATAATATATATACAAGTGCATACCTGATGGTGCTGATATGATTTCTCCAATGGAACATGGTTGATCTCTGTCCTCTGACATCTTCATGAAGGAGGTATGTCACAGTGACACTTTTTTGTATCACCCATAATAAGTCTTCCTTTGAAGTCTTGTCTTCCAGGAACTTGAAGTTGCTTGATCCATCAAGCTTATCTTCCATCATAGTTTTGTTCATCATAATTTTAGATTCTTCACAACCCTTTGTCAATTGGGCTAGAAAACCTAACGGCTAGGCTAGGATAGTACTTTTAGGTTTTTTTGGACTTATTATTTCCAAAAATAAGTATTTGAAATATAGGAGAACATTGGTGAGCTGAAGAGATCCTTCAATGAGTTGTAGAAACCCTAAAACTGAAATTTCTGTAGAAATTAGCGAAACCCTAAGGGAAAAATTTGAAAATGTTTAGAATTTTGATATGAAGCTTGCTGGAGGTGCACTGAAGGAGGTTGTACACTCCTATGCCATTTTTAGCCCCAACGTCCAAGTGCCAAGTGTTTAAAACCTCCAGAAGAGAAGGTCGTATGGATTTTCTGGGAACCCTAGGCGGGTCATATGGTTTCTGCAGAAGAGAGAGAGGATGGATGAAAGTTGTTTGTGCAATGGGTTCTTCAAGACCTATGCTTTGATACCATGTTGATTTTTCAATAAGCTAGGATTAAGAATGAATTTCATTCCATTTTAGCATTTTACCAAGATCACAAAACCATAGACAATTTGTTGCAACAACCAAGATCACAAGAAGAAACACCATGCACAAGTACACAAGAAGTATCCTGGGAAACCCTTCTCAACAAGGGAAGAAAACCCAGCCAAAATCCTTTTCTATATTCTTCAAGAGAAATACCTTCACCACCAAGAAAACCTAGCACACAAGAGGGTTCTTGCAAACCCTATAAGACTAGCACCCAAGAGAGGTGCACAATTTTCCCAAGTAGATGTACTTGCTGAAATTTCCAAACTCACAGAAAAGATATGATTCCTTAATGGGGAATATAACTTTACTTATACTAAAATGAACCTGTCAATAGAAGTGTTTGTTGGCACAACATGGATGACCTCACTGGCTCACAATATAATTAAAATTAACCAGATTAATTATCTTTTACATTAATTATTAATCACATTAAGGTGGGGCTGACCTGTACCCTTTACATTACAATTAGGGTTACAGGCAGGTCTGACTCTTGAACAATATAGCAAGGGATATTGTACACCCACTAGTTCTCATCCACTAGGGAAACATCCATAGGGATGTCCATATCTATGGATCACTGCATTACACAGAAGAACCTCTTCTTCACTAGTGCTCAGCCACTAGGATCACGTTCACAAGTGCTCGTCCACAGACACGTTCACTCAAAAAATATTATTTCCCACTTCATTACATAGGAGAATCATCTGGAGTTTCTCATCAAATCTTCTTCTCAGAGGAGGCTAATACATCATTTTCATTTCTGTTCTCATGATGATGCGCCCATCACTTTGGGATTTCACACGTTCACCTTGTGCTCAGCCACATGCACATCCAACTCTGCAGATCTCCTTTCTCACTGCGTTACACAGGAGAATCATCTGGAGTTATTCTCAACTCTCTATAAGGAGGAGGCCATCTCTACGTTCCAACTCTGTCTCAGATAGGAACCACACACCAATCTCAGGGGCTTTCTCTCAAGTTTGTAATCTAGATAATGTCTCACATAGATGCAATCATCAACATCTATCAGGTTTGTAAGATGGAGAATGTCTCGCATAGCTGCAATCATCAACAATTTATTTGGTCCATGTATTTGGGTATTCAAGGTATACTCTCACTAGTAGAAATTGGTAGGAGACACATTCTACTACTTGTGCATAATTTGTAATACTTTAATATTGTCTTGTGGGAATTTCCTTGTGTGTTTGTTAAGAAATAGTTCCCAACACATGAAGGTGGTTTGTCCCTACTATAATACAATGGTGGTCTACTTATTTTCATTTACAAGAAACTTTAAGAAGGGAAGAGAGAGGGATAAGTTCACTTGTATAAAGCTCCCAAAGGTATTATCTTCAATGAATTTCATTGGAGGAGCAGGTGCTGAGAGCATCAATCATTCTAGAATGACCTAAAAAGCATCCAAAAAACAAGAAGACCTTCTCCTTGGGATGGAAAAGAATATTATCTCTCTAACCTATGTAATGAAATAACTTGAAACCCTAGCTTGCATTGCATATAAAAATCCCTAAATATAGCAAAATGCCATTGTTACTATGAAAATGAAATGCTAAAATCACCAATAGCATAAAGAAAACATTGAACACATGGGGAAGAGTAAAGATTATGTTGATGAAGAAAGAGAGGTACAAATTAAATTATACATATGGAGAGATGGATCTCTAAATTCTCCTTCTTATAGGGGTGGTCTTCTCTTGGGATTCTCCAAGTCATTGTCCTTCAATCAACAAGCCTCCCTCCTTTAGAAATGAGAAAGAAATGGAAAAATCACTTAACTTATCTCAAAATTTTCACAACATGATCTTTCACTCAAATATTCTTGTTGCAACCTAGCAAAATATCACCACTCTCTCCAAAGATGTATAATGTATACCCTAATATTCGCTTTTATAGAGGTTGTAGTTCTAAAAAAATGTAAAATTGTTTCCCCTATTAGGTGAAGAATCCTATAAACCAAATTCATAAGAATGGATTAGTGCCCACTAGAGATGACATTGAAATTATAACACCATCTCAATATAACTTTGTGGTGGCAATCTACTTGCATTATAAATTGGAAATATATCTACGATCCGTCTACATAAGAAGAGGGAAGTTTTCATTAAAGATTTAAATAGCTTACGGTGTTATTTGTGACTACTCGAAATGTGCATGTTACTGCTAGAATTGCACCTAATCCCATTGCAATACCATTAACAAATGCTACATGAATCAAACATACAAAATTTTGCATGCAATTAATTAAATAGAAACATAACAATTAGAAGAAGAAATATTCCATTTATTTTTCTCAAACTAGTTAGGGAAAGATAACATGTGATCAATGCAATATTAACAATGTTTTATGTGAGCATCACAAAAACAATATATTTTTTTTTATCATAGTTTTACATGGTAAGTAAAGAATATACATATTCTACTTCGAAATAAATAAACCTCAATTACATTGAAAAACTACATGTAAAATCTAAGATAGATTATTCTTCTAAACAAATTAGCATTGCCCTTGAATGCGAACTTGCATTGATAATGATATCATTTTTTGCAAATGTGAAAAAGGAGATATATATCAAAGCTAACAATTCTTACCAAAGTTTTTTTGTATGTATGGATATGATATTGATGCCAATAGACTTTGTATAGAGTCTCAATAACTGTAAAAATAATTAACTGATCATAATGCACTGTACGCGCACACACTCACAAAAACACATAAAAAGTCATGTTTGTCTCACCTATAGTTGATATACATCTATTAGACCTACTAGATGTCTCACTTTCCTCTATTCTACTTGAACTTCCCTCACTCGACGAAGATAGATCTGAAAAATACTTGTTTGGTTGTACGTTCTACAACACTCCATCAAATGAGAGAAACAATTAGCAAGTGTCATAAGGGCTGTGATGAAACGTCTTGAGGAAACCACAAGAACATAATAGTACAAGTGAGTTTTTTGTTACAATACAATTCTCAACCCACTCATTTTTTGCAAACTTAAGAATAAAATAGTACAAGTGAGTTCGTGCTTCATGGATTGACATAGACCATAATTTTAAGAGAATGAAAGATGGAGATTTGATCCAACAGAGGGATGTACAAACATAATGGATTTAGGATTTGTGATACTCATGGGATAATCCTATAATGGTCCATTAGAACCATCTCCCCTAACATTTGAGGTTTAATGGAGGAAACTCAAAATAGAAATCAGTCTAGAGGAAGAACTAGAAGAGGAGATGGATTGGATAATGTACTGTTACTTCCTAGAACAGGGGGGTCATAACTATGACCTAGATAATATTGTGTGATTGTTGGTATGGGACTAGCTAGATTAGCAATGTTGTCATGGTCTCATTTAAATGGAGGTGGTCCTCTGGGTATACATTAATATGGGGTTGTAAAAAGGATCTCTATATGATTTCCTCTTGGTTCCCCTAGTAGATGTGAGCACTGTAAAAAAGGAAGTGATATGCTAAGTGGAAGCTGGTCCAGGATGTAGATGTGGTTGCCGGATGAGGGAGTGGAATTGGAGGGCCTCATGTAAGTATAAGGCCAATCATTGTACTAGAAATCATCCAACCAAGTTATAAGAAGACAAGAACTAAATCAAATCATCCCTAGGCATATTCATTGTCAAGCTTCATTATGTTCATGAGTACTTCTTTTGGTTCTTGAGTTTGAGATCAGTTCGAGTGCTACGTTTAGACATTTCTAGATTGACATTAGGGGGACCATATTCAAATATTCAATTCAAACGTTAGTATTACTTTTAGTATTTTTTCCATGCATGCATGTAACACTTGGAGCATTAATGGAGGGTGGTTGCTTCAAAAACGTACTTTCCAATTTTGCAAATTGATATTTTGGGGAAGTTTAGATGTTTATAAACTTCTTATTTTTAATGAAAGTTCATGGATAATTTAATAAAAATAGAGCTTAAGTGATAATTCACTACAATACTTGATGTTTTATAAATTGACTTCCCTTAAAAATATGTTTACAAGAACAATTATATTGAAGTACTTAAAATTCCTTAATTGTAAATTTTGGAAGGTGGGAGGAACCATAGAAAATAAGGAAAATGCTAAGGTCTAACCAATGTAGTCCAAACGTGTGAAACTTCAAAGATATTTGTGCATAAATAAGAGAAATAGATGATGAAAATTTTTACCTACAATGAGAGCTAATTTTGATTTCCTCTGCAATAGAGGAAGAAGAGACATGATCAATGCAAGATCTAACCTGATGAACATAAATGGAGATCCACAATACCTAACCCATTAAAGAACACAAAATTAGGCTCATGTTAATGATAATAAAATATGTTAAGAAGGGACCCAAACCAAACATAATGCCACAGATGTTGTAGAGATGCAGATGCTAAAGGTTATTGCATTCATGAGAAATGGTTATGATGCAATGATGCTTATAAATTTGTAGCTATATGCATGAATCCCTAATGGCCATACTCATTGCATTTAGAATGGCACTCAACACAAATATTAATAAATATTTCAAAGATACCTATAGTTGAAGTTGGAGCAGACTACTATTTGTTTAGAGATCATGGAGAAAATAATGGGTAGTGTTAGTAGGGCACCTGCATGCAAGGAATTGCAAACATGTGAAAAGGTTTTAGAGAACTTGTGTAAGGACTTAAAAATATTGTGTGAGAGCAACCAATTTATGGCATTATACCGAGATAACTAGTGAGAAACAAACTCATTTTTTTTGAGAAATATGTTTTAGATGCAGGAAGAAATCAGTACAAACACCGGGTACTCCCTAGGGTGAATAGATTAGCTTGGGGGACAATATCAAAGTGTCCCTTAAAGGGAGGAGTACACATAGTTCCATGGGGGTATAATCTATCTTGTAACACACTTTGTGTAAATCCCTCAATCAAGTGGGACATTTATGTTATGTGCTTTCTTTTGTAGGTCTTTGATTTTTTTAGGAGAATATTTTTATTGCTCTCAAGACCTATTTGGTCGAGCATATGGAAGGTTCATAATCAGGCTTTTATCTTTTTCTAGCCACTAGCCTCTGGGCCTTCATCCCCTTCTTCCGATGAAGCGAGGGACAACCCCTTCTTGGGTCAGTACACCCAAAAAACCCAAATGGTGAGGAGATGAGGGGATGAAGTGTGGAAAGTAACAAGTATGGTTGGGAATGGTATTATGAATTTTCAAAAGGACCTCCCAGTAGCATACCTATCCCTAAGGGTGACCCACTTACTAGTGCGCAATGTCAACCACCAAGGTGAAATAGGGAAAAGAGCATAATGTCCAAGTAAATGTCACATAATCAAAAGCATTAATAGATGCAACAAACTCAAATGACTCAAATATTGAAATGACACTCACCATAATACCTGACTTGTACTTAATGGATCAAGACTCAATGTCTTTCAGAGGCCAGCTGATGCAGTGGATATCGTTGTGACAATCCTGGAGTTGTGGTGGTCAGGTGGGTATTTGTCTGTACAAGAGGACACTACTGGTCAGGTTGTCTCTCATTACTCCATGGTTGAAATATTGTAACTGAAAATATTATTCTATTTATTATTGACTTATTATTTATCAGATCAATCCCCTTTTGTGAATTGACATGTCAGGCTTTGCACTTGACCAAATCCCCTTTTGTAGATTGTTCAAACCCTAATTATATTATGAAAATTAAGAAGTCAGACCCCAAGCCTAATTAAAGTGGGTTTAACCACTAAGAAGAGAAGTCGTCCCTACCCAGTGAAAAGACACCTTTCCAGCACCTCCCAGCTAGTATAAATAAAGGAGGCTAACACCTCATTATCTCACTCACTCATTCACTCATCAAGTGTGAAAGTTTGGTAGATGTAGTTGGGAGAAGAAGGAAGAGAGAGGCACATTGCTCAGTGTTGGATATTCTCTAGTGTTTTGGTTTATTGTCTTGGAATTGTATTGGCTATCTGTATTAAGGAAGTTTTTGTTGGGCTTTCTCCCCCATGAGGGTTTCCTAGGATAAATGTTGTGTATCTTGTGATTGTGTTTCTCTCAGTGATCCTACCTATGCTATTGTTATATAGTAAAATTAAAATAAATATAATAATAGATCAAAACTTAACATGTTATCAGAGCTAAGATGAAGAGAGCACCTTTCATTAGATAAGAAAAAACATCATTGTTGCCGTATAAGAAAATTAGGGATTTTTATTGAAGAGGAATTTCAGCCTAAAACTCATCAAGGAAGTGCACCCTATCCTAGTGAACTCTTTGGCAGCCTCAACGCACTTTTCTAGTGGACATAACTATCAGAAAGTGAAACCCTAGTTTTCATTGGTACCAGAAAACTAGGAAACTAGAACCAATACTAGAAGTACTAGTCCATATTTTCGTAGGCCCAGTTTGAAGGGGTAAAATTTAGATTTTCTGAAATTTGACTACATGAGGCTACTCACCTCAGCCAAGCACACCTCCTGGTAAGTTCATAATTAAATTCTGAGCATTTTCAATTTTTGGTCATTTTCCCAGCTCCAGGTCAATATGTTGCAAGCACTAAGCTTGTTGACAAGATAAAAGGTGTGGATAACTTTCGTTCATGGAAGTATAGGATTGCACTCATTCTTGAAGAGAATGACCTAGAAAGATTCATTAAAGAAGATGTACCAGAACCTACTAATGCTACAGCTAAAGCAAAACACCAAAAGGACACAGTTAGGGCCAAAAGAATCATTGCATACTCTATTAAATATCACTTCATCCCTCAAGTGGATTCAAAGAAAACTCCAAAATAAACGTTTGATGCCCTAACCAGAATGGATGAAGGAAAGAACATCAACCAGAAGATGAATCTAAGAAATCAACTCAAAAGTACAAGGATGCAGAAAGAAGAAACAATTCATGAATATTTCTCTAGAATATCACAATTCAAGGAACAACTAGAAGAAATTGGTGATACTCTAGATGAATATGAACTCATAATGAAAAATCTTAATGGTATCACAAGACCTTGGGATGCGTTCATCCAAACCATTTGTGCTAGAAAGGAGGAACTACATTTTGACAGTCTGTGGGAAGAATGTATGGAAGAAGAAGCAAGAGTAGCTAACCGAGAAGTAGTACTATCAAGAGATGAAGATCAAGACTTAGTTGCTCATACATAAGGATAAAGGAAGAGGTATCACTTCTATAAGGAAACTCATCAACATAAGGAATCTCACTCCCCAAAGAGATTCAACAACTCTCATAAAGAATCTCACCCTCCAAGGATTTTCCAGAAGTTTCAGAAAGGTCAAAGAAGAGAAAGATATTTCTCCTCTTATAAATGATACCATTGTGATAAGATGGGACATATTGATAAAACTTTTCTATCTAAGAGAGAAGAATACAAGAAGAGAAACAAAAGGAACAATGCCCATACAATTGAAGATGAAGAGCCACCCACAAAGATGATAAAATAACAGGTTGAAGACTCTGTCTTAATCTCTTCCCTCTTAGGATCAGTGTCAAGGATACTTGGCTCATATATAGTGTTGCTTCCAAGCACATGACAGGTCAAAGAGACATTCTCTCTAGCCTTATAGAAACGAACTTTCCCTAGAAAGTTACACTTGGAGATGATTACCAGTACCCTATCAAAGGAGTAGGAGAGTCCAACTACAAACTTGATTCAGGGACCCCAATTGAGATGAAGGATGTACTATATGTACCAAGTTTGACAAATAACTTATTTTCTATCTCAAATTTAGATAAGAAAGGCTTCAGAGTTTCTTTCATAGATGGAGAAGTTCTTATGTGGCCTAAAGGAAAAACCATAGAAGATGCAATTGTTATTGGAACAAAAGAAGGTGGATTGTATAAGCTAAAAGGTCACTTAGAAGTAGCCTTGACTCATACCATTGAGATTCCATGTGAAATTTGGCATAGAATACTAGCTCACATAAACTACAAGGCATTACCATATGTGAGCAAGGCAATCACGAATTCAAGGTTGACCATGAAGGTATGTGCAATGGATGTGCACAAGGAAAGAACATCAAGAACCCTTTCCTGAAGAGTGACAGTAAAGCATAAGGAGTCTTAGATCTCATCCACTCAAATGTATGTGGCCCAATGCCATCAACCTCCATTAGTGGGTATGTATACTATGTATCATTTATTGATGACTATTCTCACAAAACTTGGGTGTACTTCTTAAAGTCAAAAGATGAAGTGTTTGGAAAATTCAAGGAATTCAAAGCCCTGATAGAGAATCTCTATGAAATAAAGATCAAGACACTTAGGCCAGATAACGGAGGATAATACACCTCAAAATAGTTTGTAAAATTTTGTAAAGATGTCGGGATCAAGAGGGATCTCACCACTCCCTACAATCCTCAAAAAAATGGTGTAGCAGAAAGAAAGAACAAAACTATAATGGAAGCAGTGAAGACTATGATCCACGATCAAGATCTTCCAATGAACTTATGGGCAGAAGCAACAAGAACATCAATATATGTACATAATAGATTATCCCATAGTGCTCTTGGGTTCAAAATCCTTGAAGAGAATTTCTCCAGAAAGAAACCAGAAGTAAGCCATCTCAAGATATTTGGTTGTCCAGTATGTGTACACATTCCAAAAGAGAAGAGAACCAAGTTGGACCCTTCAAGAAAGAGGAGAATATTTGTTGGATACTGTGAGGTCTCAAAGACCTTAAGAATTTATATACCAGGTTACCATCATATTGAGATCAGTAGAGATGTAACCTTTTATGAATATGCAACACTCAAGAAATCCAGAAGATTCCACCTTGAAGAAGTATATGAAGAAGAACCTGTAGCTCCCAGAGTTGTAGAACCAGTGAGGGAAGTCAAAGTTTCCCCCCGATGATGAGATTCATGAAGATCACGATATAATAGAATCTCAAGAACCTCCTCAGATGACTATCTCTCCCAGGAGAAAGCAAACCTGGGAAATGGAACTTATTCAAGATGCAGAGAAGTATGGTGCCCCCAAAGGAACCATGAGACAAGTTAAGAAACCCAAGCCATTCTCCAGTTATATGGCTTTGATGTGTGATCTCTTAGAGAAGGAACCTACTTGCTTTGAAGAATCCATTCAGAAGAAAGAATGGGCAGATGTCATGATAGAAGAATACCAATCCATTATAAAGAATGATGTATGGGAAATAGTTCCTAGACCAAAGAGCAAAGATGTGGTATCTTCCAAATGGCTATACAAGATAAAACATGATGTTGATGGAGGTATTGAGAAATATAAATCAAGGTTTGTAGCTCGTGGCTTTTCTCAAAAGGAAGAAATTGATTATGAAAATATGTTTTCTCCTATAGCTAGATACATTTCAATCAAAACCATCATAGCCCTTGCAACTAAGATGAAATGGAAGTTACACCAGATGGATATGAAAACATATTTCTTAAATGGTGTCATTGAAGAGGAAGTATATATAGAAACAACCTCAAGGGTTTGAAATTGAAGATATAAAAACACATGTCTGCAAATTGAAGAAGGCTCTGTACAAATTGAAACAATCTCCTAGAGCTTGGTATGGAAGAGTTGACAGTTTCCTGACGAGCTTGGGCTTTACCAATAGTAAAGTTGATTCTAACTTGTACTTCAAGGTTATGAATGATGAGCATGTTATATTGTTGTTGTATGTGGATGACTTATTTCTAACTGGAGAAGAAAATCTCATCACTGATTGTAAGAAGAAGCCTGTTGTAGAATTTGAGATGAAAGAGCTAGGCCTAATGCACTATTTCTTAGGTCTTGAGGTCTGGTAGAGCCCAGACAAGATATTCCTTAACCAAGGGAAGTATGCAATTGAAATAATGAAGAGGTTTGACATGTTGGAGTGTAAATCCATGAATACACCCATGGAAATAAAGTTGAAGCTCCTGGTTGATACTTCGTCAGAGTTGGTTGATGCTACGTTGTACAGATAGATCATTAGATCGTTGACGTATCTGACAAACACCAGGCCAAATATATGTTTTGTTGTGAACACCTTGAGTCAATTTCTGGTAGAACCTAGACATTTTCACATTGTTGTTGCAAAACATGTGATGAGATACCTTAAGGGTACATTGGATTTTGGTCTAATTTATAATGGAGATCATGACTTCATACTGAGTGGATATACTGATTTAGATTGGGTTGAAAGTGTCTTTGATAGAAAGAGAACCTCAGGATGTTGTTTCAGTGTGGGTTCAACCATGATCTCATGGTAGAGTAGGAAGCAATCAAGTATTTCTCTCATCATGGCAGAAGCAGAATACCTTGTTGCATGTTCCACCAATTGTGAAGCCATATGGCTTCACAAGTTGTTGACATGTCTATTTGATCTGGAGATGGAAGCAACCATGATTCTATGTGATAACCAGAGTTTCATAAAAATGACATAGAACCATGCGTTCCATGACAAGTCAAAACACATAGAAATTTGATATCACTACATTCGTGATATGGTACAGAGAGGATCCATAAAGCTCCATTATGTTGACACGGATGAGTAGGTTTCAGATGTGTTGACCAAGCCTCTGTCTCGTGTAAAGTTTGAGAACTTTCGAGACAAGCTTGGTGTAGTCCGAAAGGACCTCCCTCGAAAGGGGGAGTAGTGTTGATGCCATCCTCGTGTTGAATATTTCTAGCTTCGTGTTGATGTTGATAACGTGCCAACCTCATGCTGAATATTTCCAACTTCATGTTGATGTTGATGAGATGCCAGCCTCGTGCTAAATATTTCCAGCTTCATGTTGATGTTGATGAGATTCCAGCTTCGTGCTGAATATTTCCAGCTTAATGTTGATGTTGATGAGATGTCAACTTCGTGCTGAAGATTTGCAACTTAGTGTTGATGTTGATGATGCTCTAGACTTCGTGTTGTGATGTTGTTGCTGTTGATGTTGTATCAACCACGTGTTGTTATTCATGATGATTATGTATTAGTGTTATACTAATCCATGTTGATGCAAATGATGATGATGCCATTCCATATCCTTGTTGTGGATGATGATATTGATGATGAGAAACACTTCTGATGATTTATAGATATGCTAGTCAGTGTTCCAGATATTTTTGATGTTGTTTCCATCTCTCTCTCTCCTGACGATGTTGTAGAATACCCTTTTTATTAAGGGAGAGTGTTGAAATTTTGTAACTGCAAAGAGTATTCTATTTAATATTGAGCTATTATTCATTAGATCAATCCCCTTTTTTGGATTGATTATGTTGGGATTTGTACTTGACCAAATACCATTTTTCAGATTGGTCAAACCCTAATTATTATGCAAATTAAGAAGTCATCCCCCATGCCTAACTAAAGTGGTTTTAAACACTAAGAAGAGAAGTCGGCCCTACCCAGTGGAGAGACACCTTTCCAACACCTTCCAGCTAGTATAAATAAAGGAGGCTAGTGCCTCATTATCTCACTCACTCATTCACTCATCAAGTGCACAAGTTTGGTAGCTACAATTGGGAGAAGAAGGAAGAGAGAGGCACATTGCTCAATGTTGGATATTCTCTAGTATTTTGGTTTATTGTATTTGCATTGTATTGGATATCTATATTAAGGAAGTTTTTGCTGGGTTTTCTCCCCCATGAGGGTTTCCTAGGATAAATGTTGTGTATATTGTGATTGTGTTTCTCTCAGTTATCCTACCTATGTTATTGTTATCTAGTAATTTGAAAAGAAACCTAATAATATATTAAAACTTAACAGTCTGCAACCCGAGGGTCTCGAGACATCATCTCCTTAGTTATCCCACAAAATGGGGATAACATATGGCTCCTACTTGGGGACATGTTCTCATCATACAATGCATGAGAACCACAACATCTCCTGGAAGAATTGTTCCTACTATGAAACAAAACACTGTAAAATATAGGGTGGTTCTATCACCCTTCGTCCATATACATCAAAACCAAAAATGAAACTAATCTAGAAAATAAAATCTTAGCATTTTTTTTTTTAATTTATAAACTAAACATGAAATAAATATGCAAGTAGAGAAAAATGAAATATGAAATGCAGCTAAGCTACCATGAGCAATCAATATGAAAATGCAAGAAAAGAAATATGACCTACCTACTTACTTGGGGCTCTGGGGCCCTGAAGATTAGGTCTTGAAATGTTAGGTGAAGTCATATAACCAATGCAACCAATTAAACATCTCATCAAGGTACTCCCCCTATGCTTAATCATGTAATACAAAAAAGATAAGTCAAGCACATAATGATCATGAAAATGAATAGACATATAATCAATAATGAAATGAAGCTCATGGATATGGGTGGGAGGGAGGAAATCCTGCTGGAGAGAGAAACCATCAACCTGATCATCCTACCTAAAAGTGTAGCCACAAGCCTGATCAATAGATCTCTGAAGATGGATACCATATGTAGACGACGTCTCATCTTCATATTCACCTAGAAAATAATTTATCCCTGAAGGCTGAGAAAGGATAAGAGATTGCAAGAAAACCTTACAATTCCCTAGAGAAGAGGAAACAAGATAAGGGAGGACCTCAGGTCCTAATAAGGAAATTTTTCCCACATCCAAAACATGTTGCTTCTTCATTTGTAAATATTTTTGAAGGGCCCCAAGATGAAAACACTGATGCTCTGTGGTATGAGTCGTTGAATGCTTTGGAATGGCCACATACTAGTATCCATCTAAATCATAGGACACATGTGGCTGGAAATCCTTATAGAACAAGCCTGCATCCCCAAAAGGATCTACATCACAAATCCCATGGGATGACTGAAAATCACCCTGAAAAGGTTGCAACATGTCATCCTCAAATGGAAGGAAAAAATATGTAACCATGTCATCATCAGGATGCCAAGAATATGAATCATATACACATGAAGACCAGTCCTCTAAAGGTGACAACTCAACCCCGTTTTCTTGAGAGCTACCCTCAATGTCATAAATGGGGTCTCTATAAAAAATAAAACGACCAAAATGACATGTGTGTATCCTAGTCTATATGAAAGTGTATATGTGCACATCAACCATATCCAAGGTTTCTTTCATATGACCAACAATGTGAGTAAAAATGACCATCTCTTTGTCTTCATGTGCAGGAAGAACAAAGGCTACGACGACTTCAACTGGATCTCCAAAACCTTCATCATTGAAACTAATTACTTCTTCAACTTCATGAACATGAGGAAATAAAGGTTGGACAACCTCACCTTCATCAAGCAGGAGAAAATATAATGATGTCTCAACATGTTGTGGTTCTTCATAATTCTTCTTTCTCTTTATAGACATGTTCCTCCATCACCTCTTCATCACAAGAAGTTTGATCCTTAATACATAGTGCTTTATTTTTCCTTTTCTAAAAGGGTCTATCGCATCCAATGGATCCTCTAATACTTCTTCACTTCTGAAGTCATGGAATAAAGTATCATTAAGATATTCAAAAGGGTCACAACTCATCATGCTCTCTTCTTGATGTGCATGAGGAGCAGAGGCCTTGATGTATTCATAAAATGGAAGGGGAGATATAATCACTTCATCTTCATCAAATGTCTCGTCCGGATATTCAACATGAGAAACTTCATCGTGATCCTCATCTATAGGAAAATATTCTTTGCAAAGAGCGTCTTTGACCTCTTGGAAAGTATCTTGCATATTTTGGGTAGTGGGTCGATAGTGCCTGAGGAACTCAATGATATTTGTAGAAGATGAGATACTATTTGGATTACATGAGTGTGCAAGAAAATTCCCTTGACTTGATTCCAGTGAAGATACAAAAAATTTTCATTGGCACATATTCATGTAGCACATTTAAGATCGAATCATACTTCATATAATTCAGGACGTAGGTTACTGCTAGAGTCGGATCACCATCAAATGTAGGGAAATTTTCCCTCCACTTTGTAGAGAAATGATTTGGATATTTGGGGATATTTTGAACATCAAGAGAAGGATACACCTTATGAAATTCCCATGGTAAGTCCCATGAGGCCATGGTTCCATTACATAGGGAGATACCTCAATGGAGTCACCAGATGATATCAAGTCTCATCAAAGGATGCAAAGGGTAATCAGGGAAAGGTTGGCTCTTGGAAGGTGGAGTCACCAAATGAAATTCAAGAGAAACTCATCATTGGTGGAAGGGGAATGTGCTTCAAGTGGAGTCACCAGGCAATCTAGGGGTAAAGGCTTTGGTATGGTAGCTTTCCAAAGTGTCGTTAGGGTGCGGAAGAGGATTCAAAATCCTCCCAGGCAATGGTGCCAAAATGTTATTGAACAAATTGTAGGTTGGTAAATCCCAACCCAACCACAAAATGGCGACAACTAATAGAACACTTACCCACTCTCACCTTAGGCAAGTATTCTCGTCACTTTAGAGATGAAGGAATCACCTCAAGGGAGGAATCCCAATGAACCTAGGGGAATGAGATGGAAAGTGAAGAGACAAAGGAGGTTCCCCATATAGTTCAAGATACTAAGTGTGAAAAGGCTTGGGGAAGAGTCTTGGTGGTATCCAATGGTTTCCAAGAGGTATGAGTACCCGCAAAGGGTGATTGTACCTGCCTGAGACACAAGAAAAGCCAAGTATGCACGTAATATATTAGGTGGATCAAAAAGTTAATCTTGCTGCCCCTAATTGCAGAAGTAAACAATAATATATATCAACAACAAAAATATAGTAAGAGCTGCAAATGAAGATGCTAAAAGTCTAGTAAAATAAGCAAGATACAAGTTAGTAAATACTAGTTTAGCTCAAGGATGAAAGAGCAAGACTTTAGCTTGAAATAAGATTGTAAGAAGAATTATTGCATATATGTAATTTTCATCCTTATGGATGTAGAATTCAATTTGTTACATCCAAGATATCAACCATCAAAACTTGCCAACATTCCACCCAAAAAGAGTGTTAGGGTTAGTAGATTATAGGGGCAAACTTTTAACAACTTTTGACCGTTGGTTTGTGAGTTAATTAGAAATTTGTATTAGGGTTTCCTTAGCCCTAATGGATGTAGATAAAATTTTATGACAGAAGAAATAATCACTTATCCAAATTTGATTCCCTAGTGTCTCAACCAAGCATATAAATCATAGAATTGATTCCAATTTAGACAACCTCAAAATCCTGAATTTTCATGTTAACCAATGCAAGATTTTATTTCTCCAATGCAATTAGATTTAGTGACTTTAGCTATTGGGTTATGGTGTCAAACAAATTTAGAGATAAAAAATGATATCTCCTTGGGGGTGTAAACCATTTTACTCCCCAAGGCAAGAAAACACTAACTAGGAGATACTAGGAGGGTGTAAACCCTTTTACTTCTCCTAGTAAAACCTCGTGCAACAAATTAATTCTAGAAAAAAATGATATATAATGGTGGGGTTGTAAATCCTTATACTCCCCAATAAATCTAGCAAATAAAACTTGTAACCAAGTAATGAAGCATCAACAAGATAAATTCATACCTAGTCCAAGAAATGACAAGATAAATCTTCTCTTACCAAGATAAATCCACCACAAATGCAATAGAAAATCTCCAAGAGAGGTAGCACACTACTTCTTCCACCAATATCATGAAGAAACCACAACAAGGGCATAAGAGAGAAGAGGTTTCACAAAGAGGGCGCAAATTTCAACTAGAGAGGCTCCTCACAATGGGAGAGCTATGATCCAAATGAGATACAAATGATCTCTATTTATACAAAATGTTATAAACATAGTTTTTCCACTTAAGTTAGGGTAAAAATAAAATAAGGGGACAACAACCTTTATTTCTCCCCTTTACAAAAATAATATTATTTAATTCTTACTTTTGCACATGAAAGAAACCCTAAAACATGGTGTCACCCTCCTAAGGTGACGTTTTGGCACTTTTGGGAAAGTCGTTGAGGTTGGAGAAGGGATGTTGGGCTTGCAAAAACCATCCTCCAAGGTGCTAGGACCTCTCTACACTAAATCAGGGTGCCACTCCTCATCAAAGTACCAAGTGTCACATTGCCACCACATCCTAGTCCATGTGTGACATCAAGCTGTAAGAAGGTGACGCTTCCCCCCTCTAAGAAAATCATTTGGCATGTAGGGGATGGGAAAGAACCTCCATAATGTTATCTAAGCCTCCAAAGGCATGTCCTAATGATCCATCATGTGGTCCTTGGTATCCAACCCGTGGGATTCAAGCCCCATGGAAGCCTAAGCTAGGCATGTTCCTAAAAAAATGTCCACTAGTTGGGTCCTACAAAGACAAATGGATACGCCCTCCAAGGATCTCAAGTAAAAGAATCATGACGAGTAAATAAAATAATTAAAACATCCATTGAATCAAGTACATACAAACCACTTCATCAAAATAAACTAATGCTCAAATACCATATGTAGTTTTCCAAGTTTAGGTATGGGAGGGTTGACAAAATGACCTATTGGGTTAATTTTTCCTCACATTTAGGGGTGTTTCCTGAGGGGACCTCCTTCTAAGTCATGTGGATGAGGGGAAAATTTTTGGGCATGGGGTACATGATATACAAGGGGTTGTAGTTTATCACTTATGGGTGCCTTTGTAAAGGGTGTGTTGCACCTTCGTTTTCAATGCATCCTTTTTCCAAGCCCATTCAATGTCATTAATTAATTAAGGTCCAAACATTGGGTACTCCCTAGGGTGAATCAATTAGCTTGGGGGGAAGTACCAAAGTGTCGCTTGAAGGGAGAAGTACACATAGTTCCATGGGGGTATAGTCTAGCTTGTAACACACTTTGTGTAAATCCCTTAATCAAGTGGGACATTTATGTTATGTGTTTTCTTTTGTAGGTCTTTGATTTTTTTTAGGAGAAGCTTTTCATTTCTCTCAAGACCTTTTTGGGCGAGCATTTAGAAGGTTCAATATAATCAGGATTTTAAATTTTTCCATCTACTAGCCTATGAGCCTTTAGCCCATTCCTCCCATGAAGTGAGGGACAACTCCTTCTTGGGTCAATACACTCAAAAAACCCAAAAGGTGAGGAGATGAGGGGATGAAGTGCGGAAATTGACAAGTATGGTTGGGAATGGAACTATGAATTGTCAAAATGACCTCCCAGTAGCATACCTATCCCTAAGGGTGACCCACTTACTAGGGCACAATGTCAACCACCAAGGTGAAACGGGGACAAGAGCATAATGTCCAAGCAAATGTCACATAATCAAAAGCAGTAATAGATTAAACAAATTCAAATGCCTAAAATATTGAAATGAAACTCACCATAATACCTAACTTGTACCTCATGGAGAAAGACCTAATGTCTTCCTAAGGCCAGTTGATGTGGTGGATATTGTCGTGACGATCCTGGAGATGTGGTGGTCAGGTGGGTCTTTGTTTGTGCAAGTGGACACTGTTGGTTAGGCTATCTCTTGGTACTCCATGTCTACAACCTGAGGGCCTCGAGACATCATATCCTTAGTTATCCCACAAAATGGGGATAACAGGATCTATTGACTATAGTGATTGGGTCAACTATCAATTTTGGTGGATGCACAAGAATTATTCCAATGTTTTTAAATCTTTGCAAGACCACTACCTAACTATCCAAATATTTGCATATTAGAATAACATTTTTTAACATTTTAATGGTAATTGTAGATGGGTTTATATTTAACTTATTTAAAATATAAACACACACAACACACATAACACAATTCACTTGTAAGTGCATATGTCACAGTCACATAAATATAATGTTTTTTTGATGATTTCTTTGTTAACTATACCAATCAATTTCTACTTAGTGCTTCCTAGTGGAAGGTTGAGATTTTAACTCTTGCAGGTTCCTAGGTCATGGCCTATTTAACCATGTCTTCAAGGATCATATACCACATGTCCTTCAAATCTTATTGCGTGTAGGTGTAATCCTTCGCCAAAGAGAACCTTGACTGTTATTTGATAAAGCAAGAGACTATAGAATCTCCCAACAAAAAAAATTGCAAGAGTGTTCCCTCTTTAAACCCATTGGAAGTGTATTTATTGATGTCTGGAATAGTCTACTCACAAAAGAAAATAGGTCTCGGTCCTTCCTCACCAAGAACATCACAACAAAGGAGGTAACAAAATAAAATATGGAAAATCTATTGTTGCCTCCTTTTACAAATTGATTGAACATGAACCACATGAAAACTTATTTATCTGCACATTCATTATCCTATGTCTTGCATTTTTAGTATCAATCGTTGAAGCTCTCCTAGTCAAACATTACTTTAAATTTTACAATTTTCAATAGGTGTGCTACTTGATAACCGTAGTTAGAATAGGAGCCAAAAATACTTAGAATATGAAAGGAAAAAAATGACTCCTTTTTGGATCTCATTATATTCCATATTCGTTGGACAAAATATCCCTCATATTTTCCTCAACAAGTTTAGTTCTTCATTGGTGAATGGTTGAGATCAAAATAAATTACCTATAGCCAACCTGCTCACTCAAAATCTTAATGTTCAATGACCAAGTACATTTTCTAAAGGTGGCCCAATCTACAAGCATGTGCCAAAGGGTAGATTATATGTTGTGTGGTAGATAGTGAATGTGGAGCTAGGGTGTATGTACCTGCAAAAGAAAAGGCAACAGAGGAATTATGGAAAATTAAATCCCATTATGGTCACAATCCCTGTAACAAGCCCGATAAGTAGATTAAGAATCCACTTCAATCACAGTAAGTAGATAGAGAATCCACGGTAGATCAAGAATCCCTTCAAGTGGCTAATGATCTACCTTTCGCGTTGCTGGTGGTTATAGGTCAACTTCAATTCAATAAAGGTAAACACGAGGAACAACTGGGTATGGAACCCCTGCTTTTTACTATGTGCGGGATCAACTTAACCAAGTCTTGATACCATCTATGCCTTCACTAATAGTGGTATTGTTAGATTTGTGCTTAGGTATGTACTTGTTTCACTTATTCAACAAAAAAAATAAATTAGATATGGAATGCAATTACGAGAAATTACTGAGTCTTAGGGTGAGAAAAATTTATCGATTTGGATGACATTTTTGGTCTAGGTGGGATCCTTTGTCCCTGCTTCTCTCTAGCCATTGTGTCTCCTATTTCTCTCTATCTCTATGGTTATTTGGTGGGGTCACCGTCTCCTACTTTCGCTCTCTTTGAGGGTTTCACGATTTGCAAGAAAAATCTTTGTTGAGGGTTCTGCGTTGGTTTGTAGGAAGGGTCTCTATCGAGTTGAGGGTTCCGCATCGGTTTGCAGGTAGGGTCTCTGTCGAGTCGAGGGTTCCACGTTTGTTTTTGGGAATGAGGGTCTCCGTTGAGGGTTGATGTACCACATATATGTTATAACATATATAAAATGTTTGCAAAGTTAATTGCGGTCTAGGATAACTAGTTGGGCAAATTTTAAAGGAATTCTTGTGGATAAAAAATTCAATGATGCCAATAAAAACTACAAAAAATTGATTTCCTAAGGTTGATGTGTGTGGAAAACAAGGAATAAAGGGGAAATGACAAGTCGTTTGCACCAAATTACCTCCACAAAATGTACCCCAAGTGGCCCAGAAATCAATCCAGGTTAACTACATGTGAGATGGATGATAAGGCTAGATGTGAGATGGATGATAAGGCTTAGTTTTATAACTCAATTATGAATGTCAATAGGCTAACATGGACATTATAAATGTGATTATCAATTTAAAATAAAATAATAAAAATCAAATTTGCATATTTTTGTATGATTTCCTCTTGATTTCAGGACGAACTATAAGTGGGATTTTTTTTTTTATGAGTGTTATTGTGTGCATAACAGTAATGTGTTTTTCTCATGAAAGAGAATCCTACTCATTTTTTTCAGGAGCAGAACAAGCGTTGGAGACAATTATGGTACTTATAATGTCAACTATATGTGTGTGACAATGCATATATGTATGTTGACCAAAGGTCATGCAGTGGAGAAATCGCTTCAACAAATTCATTGTCATGATGAGTAAAGAGTCTCATTACTCAGCCATTACACCTCCATTTAACCTCCATTACACTACAAAACCAACTTTTATAATGCCTACTCTCTTTTCAATATAATCTTTAAACCCATACCCATATCAACCCTAACCCCTATAGAAACTAAGCCTAACCCCTATAACCTATCACAACTAATAACTATGATTTATAACCACTAATTACTATCCCAAATCAACCTTACTACCCATTCACCCCTAACGCCTAACTAAAATAACCTTTAATTAATCCTTATAACCATTAACCATTATTGCCTAAACCTTCTAAAACCTATATCATGTAATCCTTATATTCCCTATTTACCCTAACCACTATCCTATAACCCCTATAATATATAATAGATATCACTTGTGTATCCCATAACCATTAGAATCCATAACAATTACAAATCACTTGTGTATCCCTAACCCCTATAAACCCTAACCTTTAATTGTTAGATCCCATAACCCATTTAATACTCAATGCCTAATCCCTATAAATCCTAATGTCTACAATACTTAACACTTTATACATATCACCTAGGGACTAGTTGGCTTTATGTTGGTACATGCCACCCCTAATATTTAATTTGTTAAAAATTTAATTAAAAAGTACCTAGGCAAGCGTTTCTCATCACCTAGGTGCCTAAGGGGTGAGAAAGTGCCTAATGTGGAACCTAGTCATTTAATTTGTGAGATACAAATTAAAAGGTGACCTTTTGAGACTTAGGGAAAGTGGGTAAGTAAAGTGATTTTATCCCCACCATTGATCTCATCTAATCTCAACCATTAGATGAGATGACCCTTGAGCTTCCCTCATGAGGTCGATTAGGGTATGGGGTTGCACCATTGAGTTGGCTATTGAAATGGAGTTTCCAATCAATGGGATGTTTTTGTAGAGCGAATTGTTGCTAGTGAGAAGCTTCCCAATTGGGAACGTCTTTAGGATGACTTTGTTCAGGAGGAGACCTAGAGAGGTTATGTACATGGAATTTCATCTACAGGTCATGAGGAGGATAATGTGGCTATTTCTTCCAACAACAATAAGAAGTTCAGTAAGGGTCCTAAGGGTGGTAACAAACCCAAGGGCGAAGGGAAGAAAGACATGAGAAAATTCAAGTGATTTGCATGCCACAAGTTTGGGCACTATGAAGGTCAGTTTCCTAACAAGAAGAAGAAACAAACAACATCTTTAGTAGCAGTGGAAGAGTTTTCCACCAAGGTTGACAAGGAGTTTTCCTTGGTTGTGTGTCTATCCATGAGGACCACTCATTCAGATATGTGGTATATTGACAATGGTGCCTCTCGCCATATGACATGGGTTCGTGAGCACTTGATAGACCTCACATAGATTGGAGATGTTGAGGTGGTGCTCGGAGATGACCGGGTGGTCAAGGCAGTTGGTTGCAAGACTATATCATTTCAGAGGGAGTCTTTGCCTCCCATGTATTTGACAAAGGTTCTATATGTTCCGGTCTTGAAGAAGAACTTAGTGTTAGTTTATGCTATTGTGGAGAGGGGCTATGAGGTCTTGTTCCATGATGGGCAGGTGCTCCTTTTCCCAAAGGGGTATAGTATCACTTCAGCCAAAGTGAATGGGACTAGACATGAGAAGTTGTACAAGCTTATGTTCCAGCCAACGAGAGCATTGATTCATACTAACAATAGTAATGACCTATGTGAGCTATGGCACAGGAGGATGGCACATTTGCACCATGGGGCTTTGAGAGTTCTAAGGGAGATGGTGACAGAAGTTTCAGATTTTAGTTCAGAGCACCATGAGTTGTGCAAGGGGTGTGCTTTGGGAAAGTACACGAAGACTTATTTTTCGAGTAGTGACAGTAGATCAACATGGATTCTTAATCTTATACATTCATATGTATGTGGCCTGATGTCTTCAGCATCGTTGACTGGTTTTCTATACTACATTATATTTATTGATCACTTCCCACAGAAGTCTTGGATTTTCTTCATGAATACCAAAGGATAGGTCTTTAGTCGGTTCCAAGAGTTCAAAGCTCTAGTGGAGAACCAAACAGGGAAGAAAATCAGAGTTCTGAGGATGGACAATGGGGTTGAGTATACCTCCAAGGAGTTCATGGAATTCTGTGCAGGAGAGGGCATCAGGAGAGAGTTGATTGTTCCTTACAACCCACAATAGAATGGGGTTGTAGAGAGGAATAACATGGCCATTGTTGGGGTTGCGAGAGCCATGCTACATGATCAACGTCTGCCACTATTTCTATGGGATGAGGCATGCTACACTGCATTTTATCTATAGAATAGGAGTCCTCACAAGGCTATGGGGAGCATGACTCCTGAGGAGGATTTTTCTGGGAAGAAGCCTGAGGTGGGGCACTTTCGGATTTTTGGGTGCATCACTTATTCAGATGTTCCTTCTAAGAAGAGGACAAATATGGATCCCACTATAGAGAGAGGGATATTTGTTGGGTACACTGATACTTCAAAGGCTTTGCGTATATACCTTCCTTCCATGAGGAAGACTGTCTTGAGGAGGGATGTTGAATTTGAGGAGGACAGAGCCTTTAGGAAGTCCATGGGGATAGAGAGGGGTGAGAAATATTCACCTCAGATTCAAGTGAGTCTACAACAAACTACAGTGACACAGAGTTTGGGACCACCAGTTTCGGTGACGATAGGTTCACAGGTGACAGGGCCACAGTGTTCAAGTTCGGAGGCTATTGGTCCATAGGTTTCAGGATCGAGTACTCCAGAGTCTACTTTAGGATCATTATCTTCAGGAGATGGGGTTGAGTAGGGAGATTCCCCTCCATAAGACACTACTTCAGAGGGGAGGAAGCCCAAGTGGCTTCAGGATACTTTGAGGGAGGAACAGGGTTTAGTGGGGAATCCTAGATAGGCAGTGAAGGGGAGTAAACCTCTCGAGATGTTTTGCAGCTACATCGCGATGGTGAGAAGTATTATGGAGTTTGAGCCTTCCACTTTTGAGGAGGCTACTGGTAGACAGGTGTGGAGAGATTCCATGATGGAAGAGTACAATTGCATCAAGAAGAACGATGTATGGGAAGTTGTTCCTAGACCTGCGAGGAAGTCAGTGGTGACTTCCAGATGGCTCTATAAACTCAAGCATGTTGCAGATGACAGCATTGAGAAGTAAAAAGCTCGCTTTGTGGATTGGGGTTTTTCATAGGTTGAGGGAGTTGGCTATGATGATACCTTTGCACCGATTTCTAGATACACTTAGATCAGGGGAGTGATATCCATTGCAACAGAGAGGGGTTGGAAGATCCACTAGATGGATGTGAAGACCGCATTTCTGAATGGTGTTATATGAAGGAGGTATATATTGAGATGCAATTGGGATTTGAGGTGCATGGGAGAGAGTCTCATGTGTGTAGACTGAAGAAGGCACTGTATGGGTTGAAACAAGCTCCCAGAGCTTGGTATTTGAGGATAGATGCCTATTTGCAGCAGTTGGGAATTGAGAAGAGTGAGGCGGATCCCAACCTATACTTCATTGTGGTTGGAGAGGATCCTCTCATTATCTTGCTATATGTGGATGATATTTTCATTATAGGGGCAAAGAGACTCATCAACAGTTGCAAGGAGAGCCTTGCTTCAGAGTTCGATATGACTGATATCAGACTGATGAATTACTTTTTGGGATTGGAGGTTTGGTAGGAGCCTGGACACATCTTCTTGGGATAGGGGAAGTATGTGTGTGACATTCTGAGCAGATTTCAGATGGAGGATTGTAGGCCCATGACCACTCCTATGATAATCAACTGGAAGAATATTCATGCTTCTGAGTCACAGTTGGTGGATTCCACTTTGTATTGTCAGTTGATCGGGTCATTCATGTATTTGGTCAATACCAGGCCAGATATTTTTTTGCTGTCAACACTCTTAGTCAATTCATGGTGGAGCCTAGGAGAGTGTACTGGGTGGTAGAAAAACATGTGCTCATGTATCTTTGTGGCACAATATATTATGGTCTAGACTATTAGAGAGAATATGGAGTTCATCTGTTGTCTATACAGATTCAGATTGGGGAGGATGTGTCAGTGACAGGAAGAGTACTTCAGGGCGTTGTTTCAGATTGGGCTGAGAAGTTGTGTCTTGGTTCAGTTGGAAGAAAAGGTCAGTGGATTTGAGTTCTGCAGAGGCTGAGTATATGGTGGCCAATCAGGCCAGTTGTGAGGCCCTATGGCTTTGCAAGTTGCTGGTGGGATTGTTCAGTGTGCAGTTGAGGCCTATCGTGACTTACTGTGATAATCAGAGTTGCATTAAACACTCAGAGATTCTAGTTTTTCATGATCGGTCTACACATATCGAGATTCTTTATCACTTCATTCGTGACTATGTTTAGAGAGGAGTTGTGGAGATACAATACATATCTACAGAGGAGTAGGTTGAAGACATACTCACCAAGGCATTAGGCAGAGGCAAGTTTGTATTTTTCAGGGACAAGCTTGGAGTGGTGAGTAACACTTTACTCGGTAAGAGGGAGTGTTAAAAATTTAATTAAAAAGTACCCAGGCAAGTGTTCCTCATCACCTAGGTGCCTAAGGGGTGAGAAAGTGCCTAATGTGGACCCTAGTCATTTAATTTGTGAGATACAAATTAAAAGGTGACTTTTTGAGAATTAGGGAAAGTGGGTAAGTAAAGTGATTTTATCCCCACCGTTGATCTCATCTAATCTCAACCGTTAGATGATATGACCCTTGAGCTTCCCTCATGAGGTTGATTAGGGTATGGGGGTGCACCATTGGGGGTTGATCTCATCTAATCTCAACCGTTAGATGATATGACCCTTGAGCTTCCCTCATGAGGTTGATTAGGGTATGGGGGTGCACCATTGAGTTGGTTGTTGAGACATTTGAGAAAGAGCAAGAGAGATCATTTTTCAAGCTTGAGAAGAGGCCATTTTTGCAGAGCTAGGGCACACATTCCAAGGCTGCAAACTAGCACAAAAATCAAGGTAGCAAGTACAACATTGAAAGAAGGATGTACTGTACAGATTGATTAGGTCGTACAACAAGTAGAGTAGGCACATAAATCAAGGGAAGGTACAGTCCAACAGAGAGGTTGTACTGTACAAAATTTTGAGTTTCGTACAACAGGAAAAAATGCATGAAAACCGAGGTAGAAAAGTACAGTTCATACTATACGGATTCCATACAGTCTGTACGGTTAGTACGACTGTTATTCGGGCATAGATTTTGAGGAGAAATTTTTGTGGTGTTTTTTGGAAGTTTTGGCACGTTTCCCAAGGTGGTCGTACAACATTTATTGCACTGTTTTGGGCTATGAATGTTGGCACAAGTTTCTAGGTGATCGTACAACATTCTGGAGGCATAGAAATCAAGGAACATACCTGTAATTTATTACATAAAATTCTGGAAAGGATTTTGAGGAGCTTGGCTCATTTTCTTGTGTGAAGACTTGGCACGGTTACCGAGATAAGTATGTCATTTAAATTTTTGAAGATGAATATGTTGTAACATAATTTCCCTGAAGCTCCTAAATATTAAAAAATCCCTCTCTCACTGTTCTTCCCCTTGTGGGTTTTTCTAGGGTCACTGTTCGACCGAAAATCACTGTGTTAATATTTTCTGAGTTTTATGTGTTGCTAATATTTTATTTTTGTGTTATAAACAATGTTCAGAATCCTCATGTTTCAGTTCTGAAAAATTATTTTCTTCTATATTTAATTGGATGTTACAAATCTGGGTTTGGGCATTAAACATTGGCTGAAAAATCAGTGAGACTGAAACTGGGTTGGGGTTTGAAATTTTACATAATCTCCCCAACCTTGATTCATACAATTCTTACAACTTTTACCCCTATGACCTATAATGATTAAACTCTAACTCCTAACACTTTTAAACTTTATAACAACTAATATATATAACACTAATAAATAAAAATCATATCGAAGATAACCCTAAAACCTATAATTCTTGAACCATGTAAAATATTCTATAATCCATATAAGCCATAACACTCATATCACTATATGATTGAAAACATTCAATTCATTTAATGCCTTTCACCTCAAACACTTATTCCATGTAGTCGCTAATTGCCCCTATAAATTATATAACTCTTATACCATATGATTCATATCACCACTAATTAGTATAACTTACTATTTAACTCTAGTAACTTTGGCACCTTATAACCATATACTCCTAACACTTATAATTTTTAAACCTTTTAGAGGCTATATAACTTGTCACCTTAACTTGTCGCACCTAACCCCTATAACATTTAAACCTTGTAAAATTGAAATCTTAACACCTATATCCCCTAACCACAATATCATTTATTCCTTAACTCCCCAATCCTTAACACCTAACCCTTGTAAACCATATAACATGTATCACTAATGAATAGCCCCTATAACTCATATTCCCTAACCCATGTATCCTCATAACCCCCAATCCTTAAAACCTTGAAATTCTAATCCTTAGCACCTATAAACGCTAACCCTTAACCCTTATCATATAACCAATCTACAACTAACACACCAAAATCCCGTCTCATATAAATCACAACTAACCCTTATAATCCCAAAAATATGAATCACGCATAACCCCTAATTGAATCCTATAAACCCTTACCACTATAAAATTGAATACCCATAACCCCCAAAACTTATAACACCTACCCCATAAAATCCATATCCCTTATAATTCATATCAATTTTACAAGGTTTAAATGTTATAGGGGTCAGAAGTGACAAGTTATATGGGATAATGTTGATAAAAATTATAGTGGTTATATCAATTATGATTAACCCTTCTAATCCCTAAAATATTGAACACACATAAGCCTTAAATAAATCCTATAAACCCTTTCCCCTATAATAACACTTACAACCCATAACCCATAACCCTTAACCCCCTAAAATACATATCCCTTATGTTGAGGAAAATATATGAAATAATCTTACTCAAGCATTTTCAGATCTTTCTTGGCTAAGGAAAGATAGACAGGAATATCACCCTATGTTTATAGCCTCAAAAATTGTTTCCTAATCCACAAGTATTAGTTACAAGGGCTTAGGTTGATTTTTTTATAAGTAAAAGATTGCTGTAAAATTCAACATTTATATATAATTTTCTGAATATAACAGATACAAAAGTAAATGTGGAGACAAAATAAAAAATACCAAGTCACTTATTAACACAGATGAGACAAAATAACAATCGCTTATTTCATTCCAAGAAATCAAAATAATCGTTCTCTTTACAAAAATCCTTGAGGGAGTTTGGACCAAAGTCAAACTTAGATGTCCTCGATGAAAACCATACAAAAGGACTTCTGACAGAAAGTAAAAAAAAATGAACTTTAAAAGCTGGATCAACTTGACAGAGATTGCTGCCCACTCGACTCTGCACAATATCCTTTATCAGTCATGAAAATTGATTCATAAAAAAACAAGTCTACACAAACTATCAAATATAGATCAACACCTCTGAAAAACAAGTGTCTGAATTGTTTGGAAGATTGGTTGTTGTCATTGATGTCAACCCTAGTCATTGGTTTTGGACCGCAAGATTGATGAAGGTATTTGCACATGAAGGACAATGTACATGCAGAACAAAAATCCATGGATGGATAGTATACATCATTTTATTTCTGGTGGTAGGTGGCACATCACGTGGATCCTCATGGTTGAGGAGAAATGAATTTTTGAAGATGACAAAGTGAATTAAAGAAGGAAGTACATGTAGGCCCTGAAGATAATTAAAGAAAAGAATTAGAAAATAATGAAGTGTCAGGTCAGCCCTAATGTTAAAAGGAATTGACATAAATGGTATAAATAAATATCATTATACATTCATTTGAAAAACAAGTCAAATTTAAGAGGAAATCAGAAGTAAAGAAGGCCAGATTTCAAGGGAAGATGAAGTCTTTTGGTGATGTGTTCTAAGGTGTTCTGGGTAAAATAATCATAACTTCTTCATAGAGAATCCAAATGAAGTGGGACCAATTTCATTGGAAATATTACATAATGTAGTTTCTTGTGCGCGAGTTTCAAAATATGATGTTAAATATTGAGCACGGGGCATTCTGTACAAGTTCACTCCCCTGAATAAACCAAAATTGAATAAAGTCTACCATTCTTTCTATAACTTCTTTTTAGGGAGGATTCAAGGAGTGAAACTTGGAGGAGTTTCAGAGAATACATTGAGTAATATTATCTACAGGATTAGTTTATTCCAAGAATTGACGACTTACAGAAGTTGAAGAATTCTCAGGAAGCATTATCAAGCTCTCTGTGATGGTTGGTTGATGGTGATGGTTTAATGTAAAGTTTTATTATCTCTCGTATATTCTTGGGTGGAAGGAAGGGGAAAGGATGGAGAGGTCAACCCTCTCTTGATATTTGAGGATTGTATCTTCCTCTTGGAGGTTTATCCCTCCTTTTATATTTGGAAGTTGTAGCTACCTTTGGAAGTCATTACTTCCCTTGACCAATAACTATTGATTATTTCTCATATATTGTGCATGGTGTATTGTGGTGTATTGATGTAACTCTTATACTATTGTTCATTGCTCATTGAATATAATTGAATGGTTTAAGTATAAGTTGAAAAAGTTTTTAAATTGTACTTGATACTGATTCACCCCCCTCTCAGTATCAACAATTGGTTTCAGAGGAGGTTGCCTTCAGAATAGTTTAACCACTGGAAGGAAAATCCTGAGTAGAGATAGATGAACATGAGCACATTTCAAATGGGATTCAAAAATTTGATGGAATAAATTATGCATACTGGAGTGATATAGTGAAAACTTACCTAACGACTTTGGGAGTAAACATTTGGTACTCAGTTGTAAATGGCTATGTAATCCCAGATAATGCTCCAATCGATCCAAATGAGAAGAAGCTTATGAGTTGTAATTCAAAATCCAGACATGTTATTCTAGCATCATTGGCACCAACCATTGCTAGCAAATTGATGGTCTACAACACTGCTAAAGAGGTATGAGACAAACTCAAGAGTATCTACGAAGGTGATCCAAAAGTTAAGCATGTCAAGTTTCAACGTCATAGAGCAGAATTTGAAAATTTGAAGATGAATGAAAAGGAAGATATTGCAACCTATATTCTTAGAGTTGATGAAGTTGTTAATGCTATTAGAGGATTAGGTGAAGATCTCGATGAATCATTGGTTGTACAAAAAGTATTGTGATCACTTCTCTTGAAATATGATGCTAAGGTCTCCGCCATTGAAGAAACTAGGGACTTGACCAAAATGACAATGGATGAATTACATGGGTCTCTTATAGCATATGATATGAGAACATGTACAGAAAGTGACTAGCCAAACAATGAAGCAGCCTTTAAAGCCATAAAGAAGACAAAAGGAAAGGATAATGACCTTGATGAAGAAATAGAAAATTTCGTAAGAAGGTTTTAGAATGGAAGTGGAAGATACGAAGGTAAGTCTCCTCTCAAATGCTTTAACTGTGGTAGAATAGGACATATTGTTAAAAAATGCTACTATAAAAAGAGAAGTCTCAACAATAAAAATAGCTTCTGCTCCAAGGATGATGACATCTCCTCAGATGAGAGTGATGAAGAAGATAACGATGGAGGAGAAGTCCTCTTCATAACCCAAGAAACCCAGGATGATGATCACAATAATTCTAAAGAAGAAGAAATCATTTGTGAAGAATATTTAGATGAAGAAACCAACCTTGATTCCTTTTGGGGATACAAATACAATGCAGAGAGTGAACAAGAAGATGAGAATCTTGAAAAGTTGAAGCGTGTTGAAACTAAAAATAACAAGCTTAGAAACACAAACATAATACTAAAAGGTGAATTGAGTAGTTGTGAAAAAGAGAATTACAAGCTTGAAAAGACCATTAATAGCTTGAAGGAACAATTAGAAGATTATGAGAAATTGAAAGTAGAATTGGATCACACAAAAGGGGAGCTACTATTGACAATAGAAAAGTTGAATAAGTTCGAAAAAATCACCGAAAAATTAGATTAGATCCTTATCAGTCAAATATCTCCAAACGACTAGACATGACTAGGATAAAATGACAGTTTGAAGACAACAAAACAAGAGAAGGAAGTTGAAAATGATGAAACCAACACTCCAGAACAAGTTGAACAACAAGATAGAAGACTAGAATTCAGAAGGAATGAGACATCAAGAATATCCTCTCCCATCAGGTATGAAAGAAATCATTATGAAGGAAACTACAGAAGAATATATCGTGAACCCAGATGGACCACACCACAAAGAAAATCACTTACTCCCAGGTATCAAAATTTCTTTCTTGGACATTGTTATACTTGTGAAAATTTTGGACATAAGGCAATCAATTGTAGAATTAATGAAAGGAATAACTATGCAAGATACATGAATGGAGAAAATAGTAGATATGGAAATGTTCATAGAATTATCAACATAAATTATAATCCATTTGACCCATTTAGGATCAAAATATTGTATGTTAGAAGTGAAATAATCTTGGTCACAAAGCACGGGATTGTAGAGAGATGAAGGAAGATAATCGTATGCCAAATGTCTGTATACCAACTACAACATGGAAAAGGAAAGAAATTACACACAATGAAAATTGTCGAATAACATTGGTTGCTAAAGAATGCAAATAAGAAGATGAATTGTTCATAGACAGTGGGTGCTCATCTCATATGACCGGAGATCAAATAAATTTTTTCAGCTTGAAGAAAAAGGGTGGAAATGTTGCATTTGGAGATGATTCATCTACCAAAATACTTGGAAAAGGAACTGTAAAGATTGGAAGTGAAAATGTAAAAGTAGGAAAAGTCCTATTGGTTGAAGATCTGAAGCATAATATCCTCAGTGTTAGCAAAATATGTGATCAAGGATACACTCTTACATTTGACTCCTGAAAATGTAAAATCAAAGAAAATAACTCAAGAAGATTGGTTGCAACTGCAACAAGAAGACCGAACAACATATACATCCTAGACATGAAGAATATAGAGAAAACAAAATCCACACACAAGGATTCCAAGGAAGAAAAAGTCCCAAAGACCAAAAATAAGGCTGAAGTATTATTGAGTGCCACATGTTCAGGGGGAGCAGCCCCAAAGAAGAGAGTTACCTTTTATCATTAAACTCAGGGGGAGAATCCCTAACATTTTCCATTGATGTCAAAGGAGGAGAGAAATGGGGAACATGAGTGTTTCCATCAATGACAAAGGGGGAGATTGTTTGGAAGATTGGTTGCTGTCATTGATGTCAACCCTAGTCATTGGTTTTGGACCGTAAGAATGATGAAGGTATTTGGACATGAAGGAAAATGTACATGCAGAAAAAAAAAAAACCATGGATGGATAGTATGAATCATTTTGTTTCCGGTGGTAGGTGGAACGTCACATGGATCCTCATGGTTGAGGAGAAATGAATTTTTGAAGATGACAAAGTGAATTGAAGAAGGAAGTACATGTAGGCCCTGAAGATAATTAAAGAAAAGAATTAAAAAATAAGAAAGTGCCAGGTTGGACCTAATTTTAAAAGGAAGTGACATAAATAGTATAAAAAAATATCATTATACATTCATTTGAAAAAAAATTCGAATTTCAGAGGAAATCAAAAGTAGAGAAGGTCGGATTTCAAGGGAGGATGAAGTCTTTTGGTAATGTGTTCTAAGGTGTTCCGGGTAAAATAGTCGTAACTTCTTCATAGAGAATCCAAATGAAGTGGGACCAATTTAATTGGAAAGAGTATAGACTGTAGTTTCTTGTGTGAGAGTTTAAGAATATGAAGTTAAATATTGAGCACGGGGCATTTTGTACAATTTATCTCTCCTGAATAAACCAAAATTGAATAAAGTCTACCATTCTTTCTATAACTTCTTTTTGGGGAGGATTCAAGAAGTGAAACTTGGAGGAGTTTCAAAGAATACATTGAGTAATATTATCTATAGGATCAGAGTATTCCAAGAATTGAAGACTTACAGAAGTTGAAGAAGTCTCAGGAATCATTATCAATCTCTATGTGATGGTTGGTTGATGGTGATGATTTAATGTAAAGTTTTATTATCTCTCATATATTCTTGGGTGGAAGGAAGGGGCAAGGATGGAGAGGTCAACCCTCTCTTGATATTGGAGGATTGTATATTCCTCTTGGAGGTTTATCCCTCCCTTTATATTTGGAAGATGTAGCTACCTTTGGAAGTCATTACTTCCCTTGACCAATAACTATTGATTATTTCTCATATATTGTGCATGGTGTATTGTGGTGTATTGATGTAACTCTTATACTATTGTTCATTGCTCATTGGATATAATTGAATGGTTTAAGTATAAGTCGATTTTTTTTTTAAATTGTACTTGATATTGATTCACCCCCCTCTCAGTATCAACATGAATGATGTAATTCAGCCTTGAATGTTGTTATCTACAATAGGACCCTGCTGTCATAAAAAAGAATTAGGATTTTAATGAATTAAATAATGAATGAAAATTGAACTATCTCAATAAAACTCAAGAGCAGACCTTAGTATGCTTTATCCTTCTATTCTCCACCTTGTTCTTCCTTCTCTTTTTTCCTTTAAACAATCAAAATTAGTTGAAGTAGTTCAATTACTTCTTTTAGTCAAGTTAACTAAAACTAAACTAACTTTTAGTTTAGGGGAAGAATTAATATAATAATAATAAGGTTCTTTAATAAATAATAACTAGTAGGTGGGACCCGTTGTGACTCCCTTTAGTTTCTTAACAAAAATAAATACAACTAGTCAATCAATCAAACACATCCCTCCTTGTGGCTCCCATCATCATTCTCATAATTTGAAAATTAATATCATTGATATTTTAAACCATATCCAAAAATATAATACCCAAAATATCCAAAAATAATATGTTGTCCAAAAACTTGAGCAGTCAACTGTTCTCAACAATCAATAAATAAATATACTCAAAAACCATATTTTCCACTTTTGGAGGCAATTTTTCCTTTGTTGTTGTTGTCTCCCTTTGATTTCTATGAATTATCCTTAGGTTGTGTGGAGCCTTTAGGCTTGATCTCACTGATAACATGAGAGCAATCATCTCTCAAGTGCATGTAGGATGAAATGGATTTGGTTGAATCACTTGAGGGAGAGGAGGGGGAAGCAACAACTTTTCCTTTATCATGTGTATGGTGGGCTTCGGTTTTGAGTCTCTTGCTTGCGTGAGAAGACTGTATAAGTGAGTGTGCAGGGGAAATTTGGAAAATTGGGTTAACTGGTGGAGGAGGAGCAGGTAGAGACAAATTGGGCCAGCCACAATGTTGGGAGATTGTTGGGTGAACAATCTATTTCCATCTGTCATTTTCAGGGACTTCAGGTTGTAATGAGACATGAGGGGGAATTGGGATACCAGGGACATGCTAGGGTTGGAAGAGAGCCCTTTTTGGCCTAGGTTGGACTACCCCTTGTCCAATCCAGTTGAAAAATCCAGCTTGGAGGAGCTGGTTTAACTCTTGTGGATCTTCATCAAAATGTATCGAAAATATTGTCCTTCTTGGGCCTCTGTTCCAATTCCCTCTTCCCATGTTATTTCAGACATGGATTCCTCTGCTGAAGAAGCTCATTCCGGTATGGAGCGTTTATTAGCAATTAGCTTCTTAAAGAAACCATACATGACACATCTTTAAATATGAAACAAAGTTTGTCTCAGCAACACATCAGATCCATGCAATCCAATCCATAAAAATCATTTAATACTTGTCAATGAGTAGGTGTTGTAGGAAAATATCCTTGCAGACAGGTAGATTTCCTCTTGAGAGATAGACTCTTAGGGCGAGGTACCTAGGTGTGCAAATTTCACGTGTAGCAGTAGGGGGTGAATAAGGGTTCTGGGATATCTAAGGGGGTTGTGTTGAGTGGAAAAGTGATTAAATGAAAGGGATTAAGAACATGATTACTGCTCAACAAATCATTAAACAATCTACTTTGTTACAATAACAAAATCATATCAATTGTGACCTATCTTCGTGTCTTCCTTTTAATTGTTGCAATACATAGTTTCCACTTAATGTTAATTTAATTTTAAGAACATGGCATGCAAAGTGAATCTGGGAATGTGAGGGGATTCGTAATGTGTGAAAAAGTGAGAGAATGATAGGGAAATTAATGGATATTGTTCATAGTGAGTAATCAATAACCATAACTCTGTATTAGAATCAATCCAAAAATCACCAGCATTCACTGCTTCTCAATTTTATATCAAACTTTCTGTTATTTCAATAATTAAATTTCCCTGAATTTATCAATTCAAAACAGTCTGTGCAATCATAACTTATAACAAAACATTCAATAGTCCTATTTAACCAAGCATTGATCCTTTTCTTTATTTTCTTTTAAAATAATCAAGAAAATGCATAGTAATATGCTCGACATCTATCCCTGATAATCCATAATGCATCACGATAATAATTAACATCCATTGTTTACCAATTATAATCAGGTCTAATTAAAATATACACAGGTCTTTTTTTAAATACAAACAAACTTCCAAAATATGCCCAGTTACACACAGTATTCATCATATCAATCGACGAGATCTTGCAACGAAACAACAATCAACATAAAACCCAAGCCTTATCACTATTTATATATCTTCCTTTTAAAACCATTGGTAATATGTACGATGATCCAATAATATATGTGAAGTGAACATAACCAATTACACATGGGAATCATTTTTAAAACTGGCCATAACCCTGAGTGGGCCTAGCAAAAACACACAGTTGTTTCCAATTTCGATCAAGACCACGCTGGTAAAAACACAGTGTGTGAAACCATAGTGAAAGAAGACAATTCTCGACTATATGCTAGTGCCTATTCCCATTTGAAATTATTTAACCAATTTTATCATAGAAAAATGAGACAGGGACTTGCTCGAAGGGAGCAAAGGCTGTTGGAAATCAAATCAAGTCTGTCACAATCAAATGTAGGGAGATAATCAAGGGCACGTTCATATTTTAACCATAACATAGAGAGATGGAGGTATTCCAAGACTTATCAATCCATAGGCCAAAAACCCTTCGAAAAAGATACAACAGTGAGCCACACAATCTTCTTATTACTCCAAGATCTGGAAAAGACCAATTCTTAACACCAGAGGAGAGCGAAGGTAGGTGAATAATAACCCAATGCACCTGATGCATTTAACACTTGCCGAGGTGATGCAAAGTTTAATTAAACAGTGGAAATTATTAAAATAAATGCAAAGATATAACATCTATACCCATTACTTAATAGTCGAACAACTTGACAAAAACACCAGTGAGGATGAAAACATCCTTTTGACATAACGTTGAGATATAAATTGTATCTATCCACAATCATACAGGCATATACTAATGTTAGGGCCACCCAAGACTGGGTCTTGGTTTACTTCGACAAAAAGACAATAAGAATGGTCCAATGACCATGACTCGGGGTTTGAAGAAAAAAACACAGCAACTACGGGCAATCCCTCTGCGACTGAGTAAGGGTTACAATATTTACTGTGAGGGAAAGGAACACCGATGGTAATACACAGAACAAAACTCTCCATTCATCAACGTAGAGCCATATATACCACCATTCACTTATCATTCCACAAAGACCCATCATGATATTTAATTGATTGAGCACCAGACAATGCACAACTTGAAATAAAAACCCAATTCTTTTGCTTGCAATCCGAAACAAATACAGTCATCACATAGAGATATAACACACATCTACACCATCAAAATTCTCAGGAACACACATAATCCAAGAATCATTGAGCCATTATTTGTTCATACAACAGAGAATACTTCATGAATGGAGAGAAAAAGAATCATACTTGTAGCGAAACGCTTAAAAGGGCGAGTTGGTTGAGCCTTCTTCATTCCAAGAGCCTGAAATGTTGAGCTTCACAACCAATGGATATAAAAATGAAACAAATGAACAATGCTAGGGTGACGACCGATAGGGGAAGTATGGAGTGACGTGCAATAAATGCACATCGCTTCCATCACCTAGCCTATTCAAATCGAAGTACGAGACAACCCAACATTCACCAATCATTTAAACCATGTATTCAATGCCAACCATTTTAAATCTGTGACAATATCCCTTGCAAGTGTGCCACCCAATATCATTTACATGTTAACCCTTGCCAAAATTCTATGTCATCATACATATTGCAATGCTATATGCACTCCATTAAATCTAATAAAATTCGCATAGCCCACTAACCAACCATAGAATAATAGTTAGGACTAACACTAACATCCTTTTACTGTTCCATTCGAATTTGCATATAACCCTTTATCATAGCTCAAACATAACTTCTTTACCTTTAGGGTTTTTTTCATAGGTTTTTATTTCTTTGTTTTGATTATGTTATCACTAAAATATCTCTTGCATATATGTGGCTAGGTAATCGATCAAAATGATTAGTGACATGGTTAAATCATAGAAACTGTAAATACATGTTCCTCATAACCATAAAAAAATGTTTTGGATCGCAAAAACATTGCACAAAAATGCTTCATCCACTTGTTACCATGTCAAAATGAAACCAAGACTACATTGTCAACCATGTAGGACTGTGTAGGCAACATCATAAAAAGCAGAAAAACATGTATAATATGTTTATCCTTGCGCCTCTAGTCTACAATGGGGTCCTACCTACTAGTATTATATTATTATCATAGTTAAATAATAGGGCCTTGGCAATACTTTGCGGGCGAAATTCATCATTACGATTTTAATCATCAACACCTTATAGTTAATATCGCCATTAACTACACCTAAAAAAATATAATAACTAGCATCTAACCCTTGACCCATGTAACCCTTAGTCCTAATAAATCTATTTCTTAACACCAATAACACGTAAAACCTATAGTTTATATCCCCTAACTAAACACAAAAACTAGCTTCATCCATAATTTTCAATATTTTATCCACTAACTAACCATATAATCACTTAATATTTTAACACCTATAACATTAACACTTATAACCCCTAAACTTACAAAAATTAACTCATGACTAATATTATCCTTTTCCTTTGTAGCTCTTATCACTCCTCACCCTTAAAAATATCATCCCAAATATCCAACCCATATAATTTATAACTTTTAACCCTTATAATATTTAAATCCTAACACTTATCATTCTTCAACCCTGTAATATTCAACCCATAGCTTCTATAATACCCACCACCCTTAACCCTAACTTATATAAACACTAAACCTTCATAACCTCAAACCCGCAATCCATAATTCCTAATTATTATCAATCACATCACTCTTAACTCCTAACAAATATAACACTTAAACATTATAAAATATATAACCCCTAACCCATATATATAACACATAACACCCTAAATCTTATAAATATAATCACCTCTAACGTCTATAACCCTTATCATCCCAATAAAATATGACCATTAATAACTAACCAATGTAGTCTCTAACTAAATCATATATTTATATAAAAAAAATCATCTCGCCCATAACCATGATAATTTCTAATCCACCCTATAACCCATAACTGCTAAAACTTATAAACCATAACATTTAATCATTATAATCCACATTCTATATAAGCTTATCACCCTTAAACCCTATTATGTATAATTCCTTACCCCTAACACTTCACATGTATAACCTTTAACCCTTATAACCTATAAATCCCAACCCTTGTAATTCTTAAACCTTATAATTTTAATCTCTAGTCCATTTATCCATAACCCCAATAACGCCTAACACTTAATATGTGTAACCCATATAACCCCCAACCCTTGTAACCCATAAATCCTACAACTAAATATGTGTAAAAACTAATCATAGAATCCACAAAATCCTCTTCCCTTAAACATTATAACCCTTAACATATATAACCTCTATAACCCCTAATACATGAAAGCCACTATCCAATATAACCCCTCAACTCTTATCACCCCTTAATGCTATTCTTTATTAAAATCAATGGACCTTATGAGCCTCATACTATCCCCTATAGATTGTATCATCTCTAGATAGTAAGTTGAATAAATCCTAAATAACCCTAATAGTATCAATCCTCTAAAATTATATAACCCATAACACTTAAAATGATTAGTCTTTATAGTTCCTATAATCCCTAACCTATATAACATTTAATATATATAATACCTAACATGTATATACCACAACATGTAACCACTAATCCCTATAATCATTAACAACTAACCCTTGTAAAACCATAATCCCTAAATAGTATAATTCTTAAGCCCCATAACCCTTATGATCCATAAATCCCTAACTGCTATAAATCCTATGAGTGTGTTCCCACCTAAATATTAACACTTTTAAACTCTCTAATCATAACATCCTTAACCCCAACCCTTATAACAATTGAAATGTGTATGTCTAATAAACCTTAACCAATAACCCTAGTTATCATCATTAACCTTTATTAATCCTAACCCCTATAACCCTTAACAAATATAAACCCTAACCATCATAATCATTGACTGTGTAATCAATTCAACACCTAATGTATTTAACGCTTATCACCCTCACAACCTTAAACCCTTTCAACACCTAAATAATCACTCTAACCACTATGTACATTTAACTCCTATATACTGTAACCTTTATTACACCTAAACCCTAGAACAAAACTTTAAGAGTCATCTATAGTTTATAAAACCTTGTAATGGTGCCAATATGACACATAGACTAAAGATTTCATTTACAGGGCCTATGTGGTGGTTTTAGAGTACCCTATGCATGGTTTGAGAGTCCTAATAGCGTATTATATGCCTTAATACATTTATAGTTCATTTAAACCTCATTGCAATACGATGATAACAATGATGAAAAATACGATGATGGATAATTTCATCTCCTTCACATTTATGTTATAATTTTGTCATTTGATTGTCGAATTATTTGTGTGAGTTGTATTTGAGTCTTGAAACCCTCCCATACCGTCAATGCATGCATATAATATAACCATGTCAAATTTCAATGCATACAAGAACAAACCGAAAACATTTCAACGTTGGCCCCATTCACATGTCACTTTGTGCAGGGTCAAATTAAATCATAATTTCCACTAATTGGTAATTAATAGACAACCTTGAAAATTGTTAGATGAACCAAAGTTAAAATTGGAGATGATGGTATAAACTTGAATGAGCTTCTCTTGGTTTCAATAATAATATATTCTCTACTGAACAAGGCCAACCACACGAAGATGGAAGCTCATATGGCCCCTCCCCCTCACCCCATCACATCACTCTGAAATGTTGTGGATTTAGAGTACCTTATGCATGGTTTTAGAGTCCTAATAGTGTATTGTATGCCTTAAGACATTTATAGTTCATTTAAACCTCATCATGATATGATGATAACGATGATGAAAAATATGATGATGGATAATTTCATCTCCTTCACATTTATGTTATAATTTTCCCATTTGATTGTAAAATTATTTGTGTGAGTCATATTTGAGTCTCGAAACCCTCCCATAGCGTCAATGCATGCATCTACTATATGCATGCCAAATTTTAGTGCATACAAGAAAAAACTAAAAAAAAATCAACGTTGGTCCCATTCACAAGTCACTCTGCGCGGGGTCAAATTAAAGCATAATTTCCACTAATTGGTAATTAATGGACAACCTTGAAAATTGTTAGCTGAACCAAAGTTAAAACTAGAGATTATGATATAAACCTAAATTAGCTTCTCTTGGTTTCAAGAATAATAAATTCTCTATTGAACGAGGCCAACCACATGAAGGTGGAAGCTCATATGGCCTCTCCCCTCCCTCACATCACTCTGAAATGTGGAGGTTTTAGAGTACCCAATTCATGGTTTGAGAGTCCTAATAGTGTATTTTATGCCTTAATATATTTATAGTTCATTTAAACCTCATCGCAATACGATGATAACGATGATGACAAATATGATGATGAATAATTTCATCTCCTTCACATTTATGTTATAATTTTGTTGTTTGATTGTCGAATTATTTGTGTGAGACATATTTGAGTCTTGAAACCATCCCATATCGTCAATGCATGCATCTAATATAACCATGTCAAATTTCAGTTCATACAAGCACAAACTGAAAAAATTTCAACGTTGGCCCCATTCACAAGTCACTCTACGCGGGGTCAAATTAAAGCATAATTTCCACTAATTGGTAATTAATGGACAACCTTGAAAATTGTTAGACGAACCAAAGTTAAAACTGGAGATGATGGTATAAACCTGAATGAGCTTCTCTTGGTTTCAATAATAATATATTATCTATTGAACAATGCCAACC
>ML799359.1:309015-334338 GCA_009831015.1 Picea engelmannii | reverse complement strand
ATCCTTTATGTTCAACTTCTTTGACCAATGTAGCCACACCATACCATGATAACCTACCATTATTAGATTGTATACATTGTTCAATCCATACCTTCATCCAATCAATATTGTTTGGAATGTATAAATGTATTGCATCCCACTCTCGAACATATGTATTAAAATAAAACTATTCACATATAATCAGTTACCATGGTATACCTTCATAATAATGGATTATGCAGGAAGACTAAAAATTAAATAAGTATGATATACATAAAAACAAAAATTCAAATGTATTATAAATCCCCACCATCTACTTATATGTCACTTTCCTCGTTCTACCTTTCCCCAATAGGTGCTCCCCTTCAAATATGTTGATGGAGTTGATATCCCAAATGTGATCCACATTAATACTTGCAGCTATTTTAGGAATATATTGAGTAATATAAACCATGGTTTGATATACCATATATCTCTCTACCATAGAACCCTCAGGACGTGCTCTTTGTCTAATAAAAGCCTTCAATGATTTCAAGTGCCTCTCAACCATCCACATTGACCTTGTGTGTACTGGTCCACACTTTTCAATCTCCTCAACTAGGTGCACGAGGTAGTGTTTTTTGCATTGAAAAATGTCAGAGGTAGATACTTTTGCATTTCACACATTAGATGAGGAATTCATAACCTCCAATGCTTCATATATTCTTTATATATTTCTTTAGATGAAAACCATTTACAAATGATGTAAGTAAATCACAAGTTTCAACAAAAAAATATATAGTACTACATTACAAGTAAAACTCATGCAGTCAAATATAAGTTGTACAACGAATTGAACAAATTACACTTTTCCTATAAATCGACACTCACCTCATGTATTTTCCAAGATCGTATATAACATGTTTGACATTGTTGTCAAAGTTGTCTGGGAGAGATAGAGGTAGAACATAATGTAACATAAAAAATGAATCATTATTTATTCCCAAATTAGTAGAAAAAAATGCTAACAATATGTTTCACCAATACATAAATGTATACACCAAAATAATCACTTTAATCAAGGTATGCCAATCATGAGTTTTTACCCCACCTAATTCACCTTTCTTTGTTAGGATATTCTTTATGTTTGAAGAAACTCTAGTGGGAAATTTAATTTTTTCAATAACCTCTTTTATGTCCTTTCTTTGTTTCTCTGTCAATAACCATGGAAGGGCGCTTATATTTTAGTCGTTTGCATCGCTATTTGAATGTATCACACTTTTCATTTCATGATTGGCCTCAATGTTATTACAAATCTTGATAATTTTTTCTTTGTCACTCTTTCCATCTAAGATTCACCATAACGTTTCTATTACATTCTTCTTGATGTGCATTGTATCAAACAAATGAACAATTTATAGGTTCTCATAGTAGGGGAGCCTACTGAATTGTAAGAGATAAATTTTCATTCCTTGTGGAAGCGCCCCATTATTAATGCCTTTTTGATGACCTTCAAGGTGAATCATATAAATTAAAGATATAACAACAATACTTGTCAATTAGTACAATGAACAAAATGCAATAAAAATATAAAATATTCCAAACATTTCATTTATGATACATAGACGATTTGATCCCTACCTTAACGATTTCTATTATATTGTAACTGCAATAGACGAGGTGTCATTCTTCATGGTTTGAATCTAGTCTCTTCTTTCCCATTTAAAATATGTTTCTCGGTACTTCGATACCTATTGTTATTAGAGAGGAAGTTCCTATACTCATAAAAACCTCCTTTCATAAACTTCTTGAACAATGAGATTTCATCTTAGGACCATAAAATGGACATGGAAATTTACCCTATGTTTGAAGACCTGCAAGAGATGGATTAAATTTTATATCAATTATTCGAAGTATCTTTAATGAATGGATTATATAAAAGCATGCATGATATGAACTTCATAAAATTAAACACTATTAAAGTGTAGTGTAACGTTATAACATACCACAGAAATGTGTTAACCCTAGGGCATCGTGAATTGTCCATACAAACATTGCATGGAATTTAAATTCCTTTTGCACACCTACTGGTCTAGAGATAACATACATAGTGATGCCCTTCCATAACTCTATTAAATCTTCGATAAGAGGCTTGATATATACATTCATATCTTTGACTTAGTACTTACCTAATTGATTGAACATACAATACATAATTACTACATATATGAGTAAATAAAAAAATATCAAACGTAATTATAAGACATAATTGAACATATATGAGTAAACAAAAAAATATAACACATAATTATGAAACAAACAAGACAAATGAGATGTTACCATGTTAAAAAAAATTATTCTAAAAAAATACCTTGAACAATCATTGCCAACATTATGTGCTCCCTCTCTATTGACATCCATGGAGGAATGTTATTGTTGATAACAAAAATAGGCCACAGTGAGTAAGTAGATTTGAGCTCTCCAAATGGATTGACACCATCCGCTGTCAATGAAAGCCTAATATTACGAGGTTCTTCTTTAAAATGTGGCCATATTTCCTCTATCTTCTTAAATGTAGATCCATCCATAGGCATTCGAAGAACACCATGTTTACTTATGGTCTTTGCATGGTAAGCCATAAACTGTGTTATGCTTTTGCACCTGAAAAATCATCACAAATGTGTAATTATGGGAATATAACTAAGAACCTTGCAAGGCACCTTTTTTGTTACTTGACCAATTCGATATCTACTAATTTGACATTTCAAGCATTCTTTTTTCGATGCATGTTTCCATAATATAGAATATGATCATTAGGACATGCATGAATAGATTGATACTCCATTCAAATAACTTTCATAATGGCATGTAAATCTTGGTATGCACAACATAAAACATGACGGTGGTAACATAAATTCACCTAACAATCTACAACATAAAAAATCAACACTGGTTAATGTAAAGAATATTAATCGTACATATTGCATCCAAATTTTACAGATGATCAACTAACAATAAAAATAGAGGAGAAAATAAAACCTTTATCATCATGTACTAAATGTGACAAAATATATTACATGCCTTAGGATTTGTGTGACACAAGTGTTTGACAATCCATTCATAATCTCTAAGTTCACTTGTAGCAATATAGTAGAGAGAAGACCTATTTTGGAGCCTTCATAAAGAGGTTGACTTGCTTTCTCAAGTACAGGTATATCAAAAACATCATCAAGCTGGTCATCATCATCATCCATTCCAACATTATTAAATGTCTCCTAGATCAATATATTTGTCCCATCTTATTCAATGGTGTTATTAGCATCATCATCTTCTTCCATAGGATCATTAACTTGATCTTCAATATTCGCTCCATGTTCCTGAACAAACGCTTGTACAACCATGTATTCCTCCATAGGAAGTGCCCTAGGACATCGCTCCTTTATAATTATAAACAATCAAGTAATATAAGTGTATATAAAAAATATTAAAATGATATAAACATTTACAAATATAATATAGGAAAACAAAGACAACAAAGACAAAGACAAAGACAACTTATGAATATGCTGAAAAAATATAGGAAAAATGTTACTTTTCTTGACATGTAGAAAGAGAGACACTTTGTGAGATATATAGTCACAACCAACAAAAACAACCTATTCTTGTTTCTCCTAGTTCATCATTATGTCATATTCTTATCTATGCCCCCTCAACCCTCACAAAATATAAACCACCCTTATCTATCCCTGACGCAACCGCACTCCTCGGAGCACGTCTGCTCTCACAGGATCTTCTTCTCCACGGCCCAAAGAACTCTAAATTCCTTCTATTTCCCTATCGAGAAATCTGCACCCACAGATTCTCTCCTGTGCGACTTCCCTTTGTTCACTTATCGGGAAATCAGAACTCGCAGTTTCGCAAGTTCTTGGTTGATCGCTGGGTTCTCAAATCCCCGAGACCCGATATGTCGGTCAACATTGACTTCCTCTTTCTTCTATCGAGACTTCGGCTCTATCGCGACTTCGCTACTCGCGATACCAAGCCCTCGGTTTTCCAACTCCCGATATCCGATGCGCCGAAACGCCGATACGATCCTATCGCGCTTTCGCTACTCGCCACCTTGCGTCCTCGTGACTTGGAGTACCCAATACTTGGGCTCTCACCCTGCGAACTTTCGACTTCGCGAGATCTCTCAATGTCTGACACCTGTCTTCCACTCATTCCTACAATCCCACCACATGCTACCCTTTGGTTGTCGGGATATCGCGTCTCGCGATATCACAATTCTTGATGCAATCCCTTGCAGCTCCAACTCGCGAACCCCTGATACACGATATCTCGTGTAGATCTAACGGCCCCTTATCTCATCGGGAATTTGAATTTCGCGGGATCATGAATCATAACCCCAAATATTCGGGATTTCCTACGGCGATATCCTGATGACTTCGTACCACCTGTACTCCACTTCTCCGACTCCCTATGGCCCACACTGTCTATGCAACCATTGGGATATCGCGTATCGCAATATTTCGATTCCCGTTACCAAGTCTTGGACACTTTTCTCACGAGATCCTGATAGGCGATCTCGTGAATAATCCAACGGCTCTGGTTGAATTGGATCAACGACCTGCTTCTCCTGAGCTTCAAAACTCTCAGAAGTTCTCCACCGTATTCTCCTTGTGCCTCCGCAAGATCTATGGTCCTCGAAACTTCGCGAAATATCCTCAAAGAATTTCGACCATCCACTCTCCCCTTTGATGATTCTGCGAACTGAACCAAGTATTTCTTCCCACGAAGACTGGTTCACTTGCATGCGAGCTTTCAACGCTTGCTTGCACGCTTCGATGCACAACCCCTCTATGCAATCCCTTGACGAATTCGAAGGCCTATTCCTCTTGAGCTTTTCCACAACTTCGAGTCTCTTAGAAAAAGAGAACTCTTTGCACGCACCCCTTATGGCAACTCTGCATACACTTCAAGTGTTCAGCCTTCCTTGACTTTGCGCACACCTGCAACAACAATCTTTCGAGGCTCTGCTTAGAATCGCAACTCTAAGACTTAGCTCAGCCTGCAAAAATTCCCGCACGGTCCTGTGCCACTGCACTTATGAGATGAATGAGAGCAAAAGTTTTCTCTAATTGAACCCTTCTGTCAACGCACTCCTTGCGGACAATTCGACTGCACTCCTTGCAGGAATTCTCTGGCTCAATTAGAGAAACAATTGAAACTCATTCTATCTCCCTCTCAGACTTCTATTCGACCATGAAATCACATACACAACACATAAAAGCAAATGTATGACAGGAAACAAATGTTCATGAGCATAACTCCAATACACAAAGAAACAACACAAACCATGAATTTGAATCAGAGCTTTCTTCTATTAATTCAATATCTTTACATGGGTGTTCTTTACACAGCTCTCTTCTTGCTATTCTGTTCTTGCTCCTTCAATAATCTAATGATACAATGATACCATGAGGGTGTCTATATCCATTTTCCCTCTTGGACTCTAAAACTATCAAATATAGAATTAAATTCCTATCTACCAGCATTAAGTCTATTAAATGCTGACTACCTACCTAAGGACGAGAGATATCCGCTCAAGGTCCATTACAATATACAAAGTGCGCCTTCATAAATGGCTTCATTAAAGACTTTGTGCAACATTCCCAAAGCATTTTTTCAAAAATTTGTGCTGGCTTGTCCAGCTGGTTTTCCGCTTCCACGCTGGCTCGCTTGATGAGTTGGCGATGCTCCTGCATCATACTCCTCGGCTTGAAAAATTTCATGGGCTCCTGTCCATGAGCTCCTGCATGGTCTGTCCATGCTTCTGTATCACTGCTTCTGTCTCCCAGCTGACATCTTCCACTGGGTGGTTCTTCCATTTGACCAGATACTCATAGTATTCTTTCCTCCTGATCTTCTTGCCCACTCTCTTGTCCAGTATGCACACCATTTGTGGCTTCACTGCAACTGGAAATTGTTTCACCCACTGAATCACTGGCTCCTCAACTCTAGTTTTTGCTTCCCTAGCCCTATATGGGTATAAATCTGCAATATTGAATATCGGAGATATTCCGATGTCATCCGACAACTCAATATCATATGCATTTTCTCCAAATATTCTCAAGACCTTGCATGGCCCAATTTTCTTCATCTTCAATTTATTGTATGTTCCCCTTGGGAACCTTTCCTTCCTCTGATGTGCTAGAACTAGATCACCAACTTCGAACTGAAGTTGTCTCCGATGCTGATCTGCTCTGCGCTTGTACTCCTGGTTCGATTTCAACAATTGCTCCTTCACCCTGTTGTGAAGTTCTTTCATCGCCTCAACGAACTCTTCTGCACTAGCGCTGCTAGTAGCAGTCTGTTCTAAGTCCCTCAGTTCAGAAACTCCTCTTGGTTGCATCCCATATACAACCTGAAATGGACTTCGGCCTGTGCTCCTGTTCACTGAATCGTTGTATGCAAACTCGGCCTATGGCAATATGCTATCCCAACTGCTATGGTGCTCTGTCACTAAGCTTCTCAGCAAGTCTCCCAGACTTCTGTTGACCAATTCCGTTTGTCCATATGTCTACAGATGATAAGTAGAACTAAACATCAAATTAGTTCCCAGCTTTTTCCATAAGGTCCTCCAAAAATGCCCTATGAATTTTGTGTCCCTGTCCGAAACTATGCTTTTCGGTAATCCATGAAGTCAAATGACCTCCTTGAAGAACAAATTCATGATATGAGTCGCTGGTCTTCTGACATGGAATAAAATGTGCCATCTTAGAAAACCTGTCCACCACTACAAAGATGGAATCAACACCTCTTTGTGTCCTCGGCAAACCCAATAAAAAATCCATGCTTATCGCTTCCCATGGCCTCTCTGCTATGGGCAATGGTTGATATAAACCTGCATTCTGTTTTCTCCCCTTCAAATGCTGGCAAATTCTACTTCGGTCAACGAACCTATGGAAATCTACTCGCATACCTGGCCAAAAATATGACTCATTCATCTTCGCGAATGTCTTGTCATGGCCAAAGTGTCCTGCTAATCCACCACTGTGCTTCTCCTTCAACAGATTCTCCCTCATGGAGCATTTCAGAATGAAAAATTGATTGCCTCTGAACAACAATCCCTCCTGGATCATGTAATCTATCCAAGGGCTTCGATATTTGAGAACTGGGTTCTCAGCTTCTTCATACGCCTCTCCAAAATCTGTGTCTCCTGCATACATGTCCCTGAGATTTTCAAAACCCAATGTTTTGACTCAGAATTCCTGCAACAACAAACACTTCCTGCTCAAAGCATCAACCACTTTGTTAGCAGTACCCAAAATGTGTTTAATCACAAATGTGAAATTCTGCATATACTCTACCCATTTTGCATGTTTCTGATTCAACTTCTCCTGTTGAGTCACAAACTGTAATGCATGATTATCACTGTACAATACAAATTCTTTTGGGATCAAGTAATGCCTCCACTTCTTCAACGCTTGTATGATAGCGTAGAATTCCTTATCATACGTGGAGTATTTCAGCTTTGCCTCATCCAACTTCTCGCTGAAATATGCAACTGGTCTGTCTTCCTGACTTAAGACCGCTCCTATAGCAAACCCACTTGCATCACATTTCACCTGAAATGTCTTCAGGAAATCCGGCAACACCAAAACCGGTTGTTCCGTGATCTTCTGCTTCAACAGATTGAAGCTCTTTTTAGCCTCTGCTGTCCAGTGAAAATTCTTATGCCACTTCTTCACTGTATCCATCATCGCTGCACTAATCCCACTGAAATTCCTGATGAATTTTCGGTAGAAACTAGCCAAACCATGGAAACTTCTCACCTCGAAAATATTTTTCGGTGATGGCCAATTCTTAATTACTTCCACTTTATCTGGATCCATCCTCAATTCATTTGCCGATATGACAAAACCCAGATAAATGAGCTCTATCTTCATAAATGAAGATTTCCTCATATTTATCAACAGCTTCTCCTGCTGTAGCTTCTTCATCACAATGGCCAAATGCTTCAGATGTTCAGCCTCTGATTTACTGTAAATCAATATGTCGTCCAAATAAACAATGATGAACTTTTCAATGAACTCCTTCAGGACTTCATTCATCAACCTCATAAAGGTACTCGGTGCATTTTTCAAACCAAACGGCATGACTAACCATTCATACAGTCCTTCATTGGTTTTAAAGGCTGTCTTCTACTCATCGCCCTCTCTCATGTGAATCTGGTGATATCCGCTTTTCAGATCTATCTTTGAAAAAAATTTGGCTCCACTTAAACAGTCCATCAAGTCATCCATCCGTGGCAAGGGAAACCTATACCTGATGGTTATTTTGTTGATCTCCCTTGAGTCGGTACACATTATCCATCCTCCATCTTTCTTCAGACTGAGTACTGTCAAAAAATCACATGGACTCAAGCTTTCTCTAACCAATCCTTTGTCCAACAACTCCTGGACCTGCTTCTTGACCTCCTCATTCTCCTGCAGCGTCAACCTATACGCAACTTTATTCGGTAAACTAGCTCCTAGTATGAGGTCTATATGATGACTCACACTTCTCATCGGTGGCAACGAATGGGGTAATTCATCCACTATGATATCAGCGAACTCTTCCAACAGTTCCTGAATTTCATCTGGCAAATCATCCACTCTTGTGCTAGTCAGAACAATCTTCGGTTTTCTGACCACAAAGAATTGTGGATCTTCCTTCTTCTTCACCTCCGTGAGAAGTTCCTTCCCACTCATGAGAAGTACTGTGTTGCTTACTTCCGGCTTCACCTCTTTATCCTTTATCGGAAGCAACATATGGGTTCTCCCATTCTTCTCCAGGGTATATGTGTTCATTCTCCCATCATGAATCACATTTCTGTCATATTTCCATGGTCTACCCAGCAATAAATGACATACATCCATGGGAATAACATCACACAAAATCTTATCATTATATCCCCCTATTTTGAACTCAACCAAGCATTGTTTAGTAATAGTTACCTGGTGTCCCTTCTATAGCCATGGAACTCTGTATGGGCTAGGATGATCAGTCGTCTTCAGCTCTATCTTTTCTATCATCTTTGTCGAAACGAGATTATATGTGCTACCATTGTCAACAATAACCTTGCATACCCAGTCCTTGGTCTTGCAAGCTATTCTGAAAAGTCTGGTCCTTTGAGCTAAGTCCTCCACCTCTTTTCTGGGTGTTAAGAGAACTTTACACATCATCAATGACCTTCCACCTTCTGTGCTTCGGCGATGTGAGCTTCTCCAATGTCCTTCTTTTTCTCTGGACACTCGTAGGACTTGTGCCCATTCTTCCCACATGTAAAGCATGTGATTACTCCACCTCGACCTCTTCCTCTACCTCTGGTACAAGGAAAAGTATTTGCGTCAGCATATCCTCCACTCTGCTCCGTATGCTGTCCTCTCTATTCAATATATGGTTGTCCTCGCTGTGAGGTTCTACCTCTTTCAACTTTACCCTGAGGTTTCTTCCATTCCTCCTTGGGCTTCTGAGTTCTTTCCTGGGCAACTGCCTTGCCTCTGGGATGACTTCTGCCTCGTCCTCGCTGACCTTGCTTTCGGTTCAGCTTCTCCTCGGATTTCAGATCCATATGATAAGCATCCTCTACCGTCCTGATGGTAACCATGCTTAATTCATCCTGAATGTCGTATCTCAGACCATTCAGATATCTGGCAACCTTCTCATCATCTCTCTCCCAATGACCTGCTCTGATGTTCAGTCGATATAATTCCTCGGTATATTCTTTCACTGTCATTAGTTTTTGTCTCAGGTTTTGCATCCTCCTAAACAGAGTAATTTGATAGTCTCTTGGGATGAACTTCGCTTTCATCTTTGCGATCATTCGATCCCAACTCTTTATCTTCTGCTTACCTTTGTAGCGTCTATCGGCTTGTAGCTCGTCCCACCATAATGCTGCATGTCCTTTCAAGCGCGTGACAGCATGCTTGACTTTCTTATCCTCTTCGATATCCTCATAATCGAAGTAGGTGTCAAGAGATCTAATCCAATCTAGAAGCTCTTTTGCATCAAGATTTCCCTCATAGACTGGAATGTCCATCTTCGCCTTTGCACCCATCCTGGAAATAGCTTTAATTAGATGTTCATTCGCTGCATCCTCGGCTGTAACTTCCTCCTCGCGTTCAACCTCTATTTCGCTATCGGAATCACTAAGATCCCCTGCACTAGCTGTGCGTCTCTGAGCTATCTCCATCTCCTCCAGTCTTGCTCAGAGATCTCTCATCTGTCTCTCCATTTCTGGATTTCCTGCCGGCCTGCCTCTTCTTCTCACCTCCCTATCTTCTGGGTCAGGGGATTGTCTTTCTCTTCTCGGCGGCATGGTGAATTCTTTCTCTCTTTTCTACAGAAAACAAAGAGTCAACCTTGCTCTGATACCACAACTGATGCAGCCGCACTCCTCGGAGCACGTCCGCTCTCACAGGATCTTCTTCTCCACGGCCCGAAGAACTCTAAAGTCCTTCTATTTCCCTATCGGGAAATCTACACCCACAGATTCTCTCCTGCGCGACTTCCCTTTGTTCACTTATCGGGAAATCAGAACTCGCAGTTTCAGAAGTTCTCGGTTGATCGCTGGGTTCTCAAATCCCCAAGACCCGATATGTCGGTCAACGCTGACTTCCTCTTTCTTCTATCAAGACTTCGAATCTATCACGACTTCTCTACTCGCGATACTAAGACCTCGGTTTTCAAACTCCCGATATCCTATGCGCCGAAACGCCGATACGATCCTATCGCGCTTTCGCTACTCACCACCTCGCGTCCTCGTGACTTGGAGTACCCAATACTTGGGCTCTTGCCCTGCGAACTTCTGAGTTCACGAGATCTCTCGATCTCTGACACCTGTATTCCACTCACTCCTGCGGTCCCACCACACACTACCCTTTGGTTGTCGGGATATCGCGTCTCGCAATATCGCAATTCTCGATGCAATCCCTTGCAGCTCCAACTCGCGAACCCCCGATACACGATATCTCATGTAGATCTAACAACCCCTTATCTCATCGGGACTTCGGATTTCGCGGGATCGTGAATCCTAACCCCAAATATTCAAGATTTCCTGCGACGAGATCCCGATGACTTCGTACCACCTGTACTCCACTTCTCCGACTCCCTGTGGCCGACACTATCTACGCAGCCATCAGGATATTGCATATCGCAATATCACTATTCTCGTTACCAAGTCTTGGGCACTTTTCTCACGAGATCCCGATAGGCGATCTCGTGAATAATCCAACGGCTCTGGCTGACTTGGATCAACGGAATGCCTCTCCTGATCTTCAAAACTCTCAGATGTTCTCCACCATATTCTCCTTGCGCCTCTGCAAGATCTACGGTCCTCAGAACTTCACGAAATCTCCTCAAAGAATTTCGACCATCCGCTCTCCCCTTTGATGATTCTGCGAACTGAACCAAGTATTTCTTCCCATGAAGACTGGTTCACTTGCACGCGAGCTTTCAACGCTTGCTCGAACGCTTCGATGAACAACCCCTCTGTGCAATCCCTCGACAAATTTGAAGGCCTACTCCTCCTGATCTTTTCCATAACTCCGAGTCTCTTAGAAAAAGAGAACTCTTTGCGTGCACCCCTTGCGGCAACTCTGCAAACACTTCAAGTGTTCATCCTTCCTTGACTTTGCGCACACCTGCAGCAACAGTCTTTCAAGTCTTTGCTCAGAATTGAAAATCTGAGACTTAGCTCGTCCTGCAACAATTCCCACACGGTCTTGTGCCACTGCACTTCTGAGATGAATGAGAGCAAAATCTTTCTCTAATTGAATCCTTCTGTCAACGCATTCCTTGCGGACAATTCGACTGCACTCCTTGCAGGAATTCTCTGTCTCAATTAGAGAAACAATCGAAACTCATTCTATCTCCCTCTCAGACTTCTATTCGACCATGAAATCACATACACAACACATAAAAGCAAATGTATGACAGGAAGCAAATATTCATGAGCATAACTCCAATACACAGAGAAACAACATAAACCATGAATTTGAATCAGAGCTTTCTTCTATTAATTCAATATCTGTACATGGGTGTTCTTTACACATCTCTTTGCTTTCTCTTCTCTTCTTTCTCCTTCAATAATATAATGATACAATGATACCATGAGGGTGTCTATATCCGTTTTCCCTCTTGGACTCTAAAACTATCAAATCTAGAATTAAATTCCTATCTACCAGCATTAAGTCTATTAAATGCTGACTACCTACCTAAGGACGAGAGCTATCCTCTCAAGGTCCATTACAATATACAAAGTGCGCCTTCATAAATGGCTTCATTAAAGACTTTGCGCAACATTCCCAAATCATTTTTTCAAAAATTTGTGCTGGCTTGTCCAACTGGTTTTCCGCTTCCACGCTAGCTCGCTTGATGAGTTGGCGATGCTCCTGCATCAATCCCCCTCAACCCTGTACCTTCAAGGTGACAAAACATGAACAGGGAATCTCCATATTTCCTTTACTGTCCTCTTTCTGAAAAATATGACATTCATCCAGTGTGGAATCTCCACTTTCCATTAGTGATTTATGTTTTAAAAACAAATGACGACGTTACTAGGAACTGGAACTAATATTCAAAACTTTTAAAAGGGAAACAATTACCAGTATCAAAAGAGGAATTAACAACTCTGCAAATACTTCTCAACCAAAGAATCGATACCAATATCAAAAGAGGAATTATAAACTATGCAATTACTTCTCAAACAGAGCGTCGGTACTTGTTAACACAACCAATATTAACTCTTGTATTGAACATTAGCATATGGTGAACAATATCCACCCTGCTATGTAATGCAACAATGAACACTACGAAGGGTGGTGTATGTGTATATTGGTGGAATCGGTTCACTTCTATGAAACAAACAACCCAATATGCTTATTAAATTGCAGTGGGGAGTGGTGTACAGGAGGGAATGAAATCATTTAGACAAATTATCAGAATAATAAACCCCAAATTGAAACCCTTAGTGAAAATAGAACTGGAGAAGTTAAAAAGGGTTCGAATAATTTTTCTAATCAAACATTCGGAATGGCTCTCCAATCCAGTAATAGTAAGGAAGAAGACTGGAGAAATTTTTTTCTTTGTATATTTCTGGGATTTGAACAAGGCAAACATTAAATATATTTATCCCTTTCCTAAAATGGAAATGTTACTTCAACAAGTCTCGCGAGAAATTCTAACCATTGTTTCCTCCCTATTTGGAAACATCATAAGTGGTCAAGGGATAAGGGCTTAGGAGTTAACAGGTTATTGGCCATCCCAGGGTTAGGATTACTTAGGAGTTGGTATTATATATGGATAAATCCTCTTAGGTGAGAGCGAGAAACAAAGATAAAAAATCAATGATCATGAAGCTTGTGAAATTTATCAAGATGTTTATGAATATGTTGAAAAAATATAGGAAAAATGTTACCTTTCTTGACATGAACAAAGAGAGACACTTTGTGAGATATATAATCACAACCAACAAAAACAACCTAATATTATTTCACCTTCATCATCATGTCATATTTTTCCTTGATTTCACTTGGTGACCACGACTTTTAAGTGGATGGAAAATTTCCCTGACCCAACTTGGAGACCACAATTTAATTTATAAGGGGTTGAGAATGGAGGGATTAGGGGTTAATGCATTAGTGGTCCAAGGTTTATGGGTTATGGTTTAATATGGGGTAATTAGGGGTCAGGGATAGGGGTACTTAAGGGTTTAGGTGTTTTTAAGGGGTCAAGGGTTAAGGACTTAGGGGTTAACATGTTATTGATCATCCAAGGGTCAGGGATACTTAGGAGTTGGTATTCTATATAGAGAAACCAGCTTATCCTATGATAGTTAGAAACAAAGACAACAAATCAATGATGAAGCTTGTGTAATTTATCAAGATGTTTGTGAATATGTTGAAAAAATATAGGAAAATTTTTACTTTTCTTGATGTGTAGAAAGAGAGATAATTTGTGAGATATATAGTCAAAACTAGCAAAAAAAACATATTTGTATTTCTCCTTCATCATTATGTCATATTCTTTCTTGATTTCACTTGGAGACCAAAATTGTTAAGTGGATGGAAACTTCCCCCGGTCCAACATGGAGACCATGGTTTAATTTATAAGGGGTTGAGAGCTGATGGATTAGGGGTTAACACATTCTTCATTGCTATATTGATTCTTCTTTCTTATCCATGCTCTCTTCTGAGGTTCCCGTCTGCGACTGTTGTTTTTCTGTTGTGGTTCTTTAGAAGGGTCTGTCATTCTACAATCTTTGGCCATGTGTCCAAAATTGTTTCACTTGTAGCATTCCACTTCAGTGCTCAATGATTCAAACATGTTGTAGCTTTTTCTTTGTGTTTCACTAGGCCTTCTTGGATAGCCATTTTGTGTATGAATTTCAAAGTTGTTTATGTTCTTGCTATTAGATATGCAAAATTATTGCATGCATAACATAAACCAAAAAAGATAGTTTGATAACTGGGAGTTGAAGATCTTATGAAAGGAGTTACTCTTATGAATATTTTTTCTTCCCGAGGCCTATTTGTTTCTGCCAGTCGTTGATTTTGAAGTCTGAATCTTCTCGGTGGAGGAGTGTCTCTGTAATCTTCCTTGTAGATCTTCCTGCATAGATTTTTGGGAATGTTTCTTGTTTTGTTTCTTTGGATCTTGATTCCTTTTTTGTCTTATTGTATCCAAGTACAAACTTTTCATGATAAGTATTTTGACTGTTGATAATGTCATCCAAATTTTTTGAGTTATTCTGCATATTTTTCTTTTGAATATCCTTTCTCAATGTGACAATCTCTGCTTCCAAATTTCCAATGATCCCGTCTCTTTCTTATAACTATTCTTTGAGTGCTTCTTCAATTTTTTTATCTTCTTCTATTTGAAGCTTCAATTTCATGATCATTTTTTCTAGTTCCTGAGTGTCTTCTTTCTTGTCCAGTTCTTCTTGTAGCTTTTTTTTTTTAATTCTTTTCTCTTCTTATAACTTCTATGGAACTCAACAATTCTTCTCGGTAGTTAACTTCTGCCTCTTCATAATATTCTTTGGTGTCTTCTTTATCAGAGTCTTCTATTGCCATGAATAGAACTCTTTTTGTCTCACTGTCACTGAATTCATCTTCATCTGATGAGGAGATGTCTTCTTTGGTGCATAATCTATTCTTGAAAGCTTTCTTTTTGGTTCTTTTTCCTTTTTATGTTTGTTTTCTATTTGAGTAATCTTCATCATTCCTCTTATTTTTCTTATGAGGAGATTTGTTAGAAAAATGACCAATACCATCACAATTAAAACAAATCAATAGAATCTTACATATATATTTTTCGTTGGTTCCCTTGTTCAATCTTCTAACAAAGTTGGCCACTTCTTCTTCATCGTCTTCTGAGAAGTCACTGTTGCTGCTATGTTCCTTTTGCTTTCCCTTTTTCTTTGACCTTTTGGATGCTTTTAAAGCTGCTTCTTTTGTATCTGTATTTTCCTGTTCAATTCTCATTTCATATGCTGTGAATATTCCATGTAGTTCGTCCATGATTATTGAGTCTAGATCTGCTCTTTCTTTTAGTGTTGATATCTTAGGATCAAATCTCATAGGAAGAGATCTTAGTACCTTTTGAATAATGACAGATTCTTCAATTTCTTCTCTCAATCCTATGATTGTATTCACTATTTCATCAACTCGTAAGAAGTAAGTTGCAATATTATCATCTTCCTTCATCTTTGGTTGATCGAATTGACCTCTGTAAGTTTGAAGCTTTGTTGCTTTGACTTTTAAATCTCCTTCATAAATATTTTGAAGTTTGTCCCAAATCTCTTTAGCAGATTTACAATGTACAACTTTGGTATATACTGATTCACCAAGGCCATTCAGAAGTGCACTTGTGGCGTTGGAATTATTTTGATTGAGTTTCATTGTTTTTTCACTTATTGGTGGAGCTGTTGGTTCTTTGTATCCATCTACTAGTGATTGCCAAATTTCAAATCCACGTGCCCGTATATATGTTTTCATCATTCTGATCCATAATGCATACTTATGCCCATCAAACTGTGGTATTCCGTTTTTATACATGTTGTTTCTCTCCATGGTCTACCTTTCAGTGGTTAAATTGATTTTTGAAGGAACCTACTCTGATACCAATTGTTGGATTACTGAGAGGGGGGGTGAATCAGTAATAGAGAAATTTAATCCTTTTTAACCATAAAATGCAAGTGTTATATCAATGTAACATTATCATCCAATAGTTTCAGAGTAAATAAGCAATGAACAAATGAGCAATAATACACATACATAGTACACCAGTGTTTTTACGTGGAAACCCAAAGAGGGAGAAAACCACATAATGCTTTTTCTTATATGTCTTTAAGAATTACATTCATTGGAAGCACCAACTTCCTTTGTTTTCCAGCTGCAACTGGAAGGAGGCTCCAACCCCCTAGTTTCTCAGGCTACAACTCGAGGGAAGCTCCAACGCCCCAATTCTCTGGCTACAACCAGAAGGAGGCCACAACCCCCTATGTTATCTAACTACAACCAGAAGGTGGATACAACCACCTGTCCTTTCCCTGTCCAACCGCCCTGAAATATAAGTAAAATGATGGAACCATTGTCACACTATCACTGTGAGATATACTATTGTAAACCTGTACCAATTAACCTGCACCAAACAACCTGTACCAACCTGTACCAAACAACATGTAATCAACATGCACCATAAACAAGTGCATCAACCATGCACCAAACTGTACCTCAACATGTACCATCAACGAGTGCATCAACCATGCACAAAATATGTACCAATCATGCATCAAATACAAGGTCGATGGAGGCGGCTGGATGGTAAAGTCATTCTTGCAATGAATGTCAGGTCTTGTGCTCAAACTTGAGCAAGGATGTGGTCTAGTTGCAAAACAAATATTAACTGGGCCAAGCCTGCTTACCTTTGGTCCCTGAGGTGTAGGACAGTCGGTGATGGAGCGTGTTGTTAAGGCACTCCTTGATGTTAAGTCACTGGTTCAAAACCTACGATGACAAAAAATCCAGCCATGTTAAGGGTTGGTGTGGCTCACTCCGGGTGCGATCCCTGGGTGATTTTGACTGCTTAGATGCCCCTGAGTCACGATTTCTCAGCCACAGGTTAGTCCCATAAGTCACAGACAAACTGACAAACAAAAAAAAAAATCATGCATCAAATACACATAAACTATGAATCATCAATATGTACCAACATCATCAACTATACACCTCATATATGTACCAACTCATCAACTACTTGTCTCAACCATGTACCCAACATGTACCTCAACCAAAATCCCTCATCAATTTCATCATCCAAATCTGATATGTAACTCTGTAATATACCTAGTGTATATGATCATATACATGCAAACCTTCTTTAACTTTAACAACAAGAGACTAACATTTTCATCAAACTTTACTTTAGTCTCACATGACTGATTTTGGATTAGTCAACAACCCTAACTTGAAATAATCATAACTATGTACCTGTAATGGATAAAGATATTAAAATAGTACATAATTTTCTTTAGTGTCTTTTATGCAATTCCTCCAGGTTTCACTACTTGGAACCTCTCAGAAAATGAGTTATAGCAAAACTGGCATACCTTGTTGAATTTTGGCTTATTCTAGAGAGCGAACTTATAGAGTGTGCCCCGCATGGAATATTTGTTGTATGGATCTAAAAATGGTAAAAAGAATACTATAGAATGTACACTAACCAATAAATTTTGTATTACTGAATTTGGATCTATTATAAAGAATTTATAACGTTTTTACATGAAACACATGTTTTAGACTAGTTTCAGGATTAACCACAAACCCTATTTTCCACGGAGTGTAAATCCAAAAATAAAATGACCCACAATATGAAATTTTTATCACAACTACTTAGATATGTTTCCTCAATGGCCTCCATATTTTGCAATCTAAATCATTCTAGAAAAAAAGTTATTGTGAAAATGGTGAGATGACCTGTAAATAACATACCTTAGAAAGCATCATCAAAAGAATTTATCCTCCCTTGAATTTAGGCCTTCTTTACTTCACCTTCCCTCTGAAATTCGCCTTAGATATTCTTTGGTTACCTCAGTCACTTGTATATATTCAATGTGCTCAAGTGTATATGAATGAGATGCCCTTGCCTCTTATTTATACTTTCATGTAGCATTCTCAAGGACTTACCTTCTAATCATCTTAACCCACTTCTAACCACTTGTCCACTTAACTTAACCACTTTCCACAAATAGTAATTTCTCCATTAACTTTATTATTTAAATAATTTTACCTTCTAATCATCTTAACCCACTTTCCTTATTTTAGGGCTAACCCACTTCTAACCACTTGTCCACTTAACTTAACCACTTTCCACAATTAATAAGTTCTTCATTATCTTTATTATTTAAATAATTTATTTTGCATCCACTTTGACTTATAGTACACTCATAACTTCAATTTATTACTTAAATAATTTATTCTTTGCAAACACTTTGACTACTTTGACCTTTTGGGGTTTCTAGATGACTCATGAGGGTTCTCCAACTTCACATGGCCATAACTCTCTAACCGTGAGAATTTATGTGATGTTCCACATACCACCAGAAATGACATGACATGTATTATCCATCTAGAATAGTATTACCTTCAAATATATTAAAACTCATACCATTATACATAAAACAATCTTGGGTCCATTGCCCAAATCTTTGAGCTACCGGAATTTGCTACTGGACTTTGTTCAAGGGTTGACATCAATGACAACCAACCCAAATAATCAACATATGTATGTGTGCAATTTCATAAGATTCAATATCAAATAAGATATCATGGAAATTCAAGCATCTGGTGCACATATTTATATAATTTAAGGTTGTTGAGACACGTGTGCCTATGATTTCATTTACTCATCGGTGTACTACGTGACTGCATTCAAACTGAAATTGACAGAATATAAAAATTTTCAAGTTTATTTTCTTCAATTTTAAAATTAATTGATAGGTAAGACATATATGTTGATAATTAATAAAAGAAGTGCGAAATAAAGAAATAGTAAAGTGTCTTTTATCAACTATCTTTCAACATGTATTGAACATAATTTAGTTAATAAGGTATTAACAATAAATTAGATAATTGTAAAAATACTTTAGTATGTATATAGTGTCGAAATCTTTGAGCATTATTCCAACAATAACATATCTAATTACATTTTTATATTTACCATTAACATATCTAATTACGCCTATATATTTACCATTGAAATTCTTCAATGATTATAATAAATAAAATTCCAACAACAATCAGTCAATTGACAATGTTTATTATTTAAAGATATTGAGAGCAAACAATTAACTATAGTAATTGATCCACTGAGTTACATGTGATTCTGGGTATTTGTTTCTATCAGAATTAATTCTTGATATCATGTGGAGTAATATCGGTATGTGGTACACAGTCATCATGAATATTTTATCAACCATTTGACTAGTAATTTAAATTATACCTTTACCACGTTATGATCAGTTAACCAAAAATAATAATAACAAGGAAAAGCTTATAGGTGTAAATTTAATTAGATCTCATCATTATTCTCTGAAATGAATTAGTTAACCATATGCTAACTGGATTTCCCATGTGCAGCTCCAAATAAATTTTGTGTTTGGAGCGCTAGGGTTTTAATGGACCAGAGAAATATACTTAAAAACCATATTTCGAGAGAAAAGATCTTTAGCAACATCAGGTAGCAAGGAGATTAAGCGTTAATTGATAATGATTAGGATTAAGGTCTGGTCGCAGGTTCAAACCCACGATCATTCCCATTAACACTAGGTGTATATTCTAGTCGCCGGCTCCATTAACTTTGGCACCCAATCCTTTATCCCATCATACCACTGAGCGCTAAGACCATAGGCTTAATTGTAGGGGGGTAGAAACTTGGTTACAATCCCAATGTAGAGGGCGCTTGTAATTACCATGCGTTAATGCATGTCCTCCTTTTTGTACCATGTTCTCTAATTCCCAAGGGGGTCGCCCTTGTTAACCTCCACATAGTTTTCATATACACAATAGATATTAGCCTTAGATCTATTCTTTCCAATGAATGGTCAGATCTATCCTTCTACCGTGAACTTTACGATGGGATTGTGATGTTGACATATCGGGGTTTTAGAAGTATCGTTCCACCATGCAACATATCACTGGTCACCGATATGTTCTGGGGGGTGGTTGGTTGGTCAATTGGAACTTGACGTGGAACCACAATTTCAAGATACCAAAATGTTGGGTTGTCGGGTTTCAATGAACCACCTTTCTTATGATATAATAATAAACTGAGACGATAGGTCAATACACCAGTAGATTAGGTGTCGGGGCACTGGGCCATCGAGACATCAAGGCACTAAGCCACTGGGATTTTGGGGCACCGGGCACCGACCTTCAAATCTGCACTTATGCATTAGTCCCAATATGTTTGGATTGGGTTAGGCCTATGATCTCTACTCCTGCTCCACAATGACCATTGATCTCACAGTATAATGAATGGTCGGGTCTCCTCTCACCATGATATTTTTGAGACATTGGATCACCATTGATCCTTATAGTGATCAACGATGAATCTCTCCCACACTCATCTTGATATTTATAACCTACAAATCTCATCTCTCGGATTTACACTCGCACAGATCTAAGGATTCACACACACACTCGCATTCAAACTCAACAACATAACATCTATTTCACATACGATCACAGGAAACTGAAATACAAACAAAATATACCGATTTATATTAAAAAATGATCTCGTTTACACACATAATATGGCCTCTATGGGATAGGCCGCCCTCTCAACCTGTCTTTACATTGTGTCGTCCTCTTCTTTTATTGTGCCCGCAAGGTACACATAACAATGAACACAAAGTCGTGGATCATATTAGATCCACGAATTACTCCTAAAATATCTAACAACATGTTTAATAAAGAAATTTCATGCTAATGATCAAGAAACCCCACAAATTTTCGAGATAAAATTGCGTCCTCTTGCCATGTTTCCTTCTGGAAGATTGGAAAATCAATTTTTATTTGGGGGAGGGTCTATGCCCTTGCATCAGATGTTCATCCCGTTTGCATGAACAAGTTGTTGTGAATTTTTTCATAGTGAAAGGTATATGTTGTCACACAGCCTTGTTATAATTATAAATTATTATGTATACCAATTTTTAAGTAGAAGGTAATTAATTTTATTTATGATATAAAATGCTAATTTATTAAAAAAATTGTGAAGTAAAATTTTAGGATTAAATTTTGGATAATTTAAAATGAAAACGATAAATATTTGTTATATGAAAATTTAAATTTTGTAATTATATTATATATCTTCTTTGTTTCCTTAAAATAAAATATTTTTATTTATTTTAAATTTAAATTTTAAATTAATTTTGAATTTTAATATGACTTGTTATATTAAAAATAAAAACTCCCATATAAAATTTTAGATGATTTAAATTGAGATTCATGAATTTTTAATATATTGAAATTGAAATTTTATATGATTTAAAATGAGATTGATAAATTTTTAATATATTGAAATTGAAATTTTAAATTTGTATAATATATTTTCATTTTATTACTCAGAATGGTCCACTTGGCGGAGACCCAATATGTGAATTGTATCAAAGCAGAGATCCATCGATTCCAGAATTGAGGGATTTCTTTATCATGCTTGGCCTACCTACTTGCATGGGGGGAATTTAGTGCCCATTTATGCATGTGTGATAGGCCATTTAGGATGTGAAAACAGAGCTGAAGATACCCATAGCAATAGATTCAATTCGATATGTCTTAAGGAGAGCTCAGGTACTAATTGTGTGAATAAATGGAATGGTTGCAATTCATATGTGGATTTGGGATATCGAAAGTTGCTCCGAATTTTTGTGTCGTTGTCAAGGGACATTATGCATGCAATATGTCAATGAATGACTATTCAAACTAGTCCCATCCTTTCTCCTATGAGTTGGCTTCTCCCGGAACGGATTTCCTGAAATGGCTTAAGACGACACTGGGTGGATGTCGAAGGACTGTTTCAGTGGAGATGGTAGTTGAATATTGGATGGATGATGGGCCACTTGGCAGATATCTAATGGCCAGAGGTCACTTGGCAGCAGATCCAACAAAAAAATCTAACGGGCCTCTTGGTAGTGATCCAATGGGCCACTTGGTGGGATTTCAATGGGCACTTGGCTACAAATGCAACCAAAAACTTGGCAATATTCTAATAGGCCACTTGGCAGTGTTGCAACAAGGAGCAATCTAACAGACCACTTGGTAGTGAGGAAACGGGCCACTTGGCAGTGATCCAACTAGCCACTTGGCGCAGATGCAACAATGCACTTGGTAGACAACTAAGGGGCCACTTGGACGCATTCCAACAGGCCACTTTTTGTAGGGCCAATGATGCACTTGGAAACACTCAAAAAGGCCACTTGGCGACAAATCGAACAAGGAATTTGGAAACAATGTAATGGGCCACTTGGTAGTGATCCAATGGGCCACTTGACGACATTAAACACATGACTTGGAAACAAATCCAACATGCCACTTAGTGGTATTAAATGCATGAATTGGTAGCAAATCCAATGGGCCACTTGGAAATAAACTAATGGACCATTTGGTAGTGATCCAACAGGCCACTTGGTGTAGATCCAACGGTTCACTTGGAAACCATCTAAGGGGCCACTTGGCATAAATGTAGAGGTGAGGTTGCCACTTGGAGGTGATCAAATGAGTCACTTGGTGCAGATCCAACGAGCCACACGATAGAGATTCAACAGGCTACTTGGCACATATCCAATGGGCCACTTGGAAGTAGACCAACAAGCCATTTGGCACCGACACAATAAGCCACTTGGTCATGATGCAATGGGCCACTTGTTGGTAGATCCAACTAGCCATTTGGCAGTGATCAAACGGGCCACTTGGAAACGAGCGACTGGGCCACTTGGTAGTGGTCCAATGGACCACTTGGCAGTGATGCAACTGGTCACTTGGCACATATCCAATAGTGCACTTGGAAACCATTTAAGGTGCCACTTGGAAATGTTCCAATGTGCTACTTGGTTGTGGTCCAATAGGTCCCTTGGCAGTAGATCCATGGGCCACTTAGCAGCATTGTAATGAGCCACTTGGCAGTGAGCCAACTGGCCACTTGGAAAATATGCAGAGGTGAGATTTCCACTTGGAAATGAGCCAATGAGCCACTTGGTGCAAATCAAACAGACCACATGGCAGAGGTTCAACCAGGCACTTGGCACAGATCCAGCAAGCCACTTAGCAGTGGCCCAACAAGCCACTTAGTTGAGATCTAATGGGCCACTTGGCGGTAAATCCAACAGGCCATTTTTCAGCAATCAAACGAGCCACTTGGCAGTGGTCCAACATGCCACTTGGTCATGATCCAATGGGCCACTTGGTGGCAGATACAATGGAGAATTTGGCAATAATCTAACAAGCCACTTGGCAGTGATCCAGTGGACCACATGGTGCAGATACAGTGGGCCACTTAGCTACCATCTAATGAACCAAATGGCAGTGGTCGAACGTGCCACTTGGATAACAAAAAATCAACAAGCCACTTGGCAATGACTAATGAGCCACTTGGTAGTGAGCCAACTAGCCACTTGGAAGACATGCAAAGGTGAAGTTGCCACTTGGCACAGATCAATGGGCCACTTAGTAGCGGTCCAAGAGGCCACTTGGTGCACATTCAACCAACTACTTGGTAGTGATAAAAAAACCACTTGGCAGCAATCTAATGGCCACTTGGCTAGCAACGATCCAATGGATGCCATGACATCAATGAATGAGACACTTTGCATAGATTAGATGGCCAACTAGCACAGATCCATTGTGCTACTTGGAAATGAACGAATGGGCCACTTGGGGCCATCTCGTCTGTAGTCGAATGCTCAATTCAGGTATGGGTGGGGAACCTAAATTCATGGTTTCAAGAGGAAGGTGAACCAAACCGAGCCATCGGTGTGGTGCTAAACACTTGAGATGCAAAACTGATCTCTTAAGAAATATTCTTGCATTCAACATCGCCACAGACCAACAATAACGCCATGAAATCTGCAAGCAAGGGGCAACCTAATAAATCTCAGCCAAGCTTCTATGGTTGCTTTTACTTGGGTCTACCACCTATGTTGCTAGTGAATCAACAGGTTCTAGCATAGGGTCAATCAGATATGCATCTGGAGGATCTATATTTTAACCATTAGCTTCCACTGTGGATAGTTAAAAACATAATCGATCTATGGTGGGCTCAAAAAAGAGATAACATCATAGCAAGATCAGATCTACTTTACGAACCATGTCATACTATAACCCTGTTTTCAAACCACAAAGCACGATGCCTCTCCAGATGGTCGATTAACTCGTTCCTCATTCCTCTTATTTACAAGATCAAAGTTGTGGTCATTCCCCTCGCGAGAAAGCTCCTAGTTGCTTTTCGGGTTCCCCCAACGAAAGAGACTTCTATTCCACTTAGATTTTCTACGTTTGTTTTTCTTCAACAAAGAAATGAAGCTCTCTCTCTGATCTACCTTGCACACACTGCACTCTGTTTACATTCCATTACCAAGATTTCCAAATGTCTTCGATCTCAAAAACAAGAAGAAAAATACCCTAAATCTCATAATAAATGACAATTGTAACTCTTCAACTACCCCTCTTTTGAGCTTGTCAACCACATCAACGTATTTACCACGTGTTGGCACTAATACGTCCTTGTTTCGATATGTAATATTTTATTGTTTTCAATATTAACTTTCAACAACATCGTCACATGTAACGATGTCACCTTAATCCACCATGTTCCAACATTGCATTAACATCGCAATAGTTGAAATTTTAATTTCTAGTTTAGCTTATTTTTAATTGATCCAACCCTCCACTAACGTATTAAAAAATCAAAGATAAAACTCATTCCATTATGTCCCATCCACAACATAGTTTAAAATTTTTAACAATATTTTAATTTTAAAGTATTCCATTTAATTTGCTATTAATCACAAATTTTCGAATACACTCTAAAATTAAAATCCAAGAAACACAACTATTAGCAAGTCAAATGAGTGCAAAAGGTAGAGCAAGTTCTTATGTAAGTTGTAATAATTTGGTGAAGCCGCATTTTAATGTTTATATACTTTGTTTTTTCAATATGTTGTTTATAATTCTCTTATAAATAAAGTTTTTTATTTAGAATATTATTTTTTTTATAAAATTATTTTTTTAACAAATTTAATTGTAAAAAGTTTTTTAATTTAAA
>ML799359.1:295388-305721 GCA_009831015.1 Picea engelmannii | reverse complement strand
TCCTTTAATGGACACACGCTTTGGTAGTATTATGGAGAGTGTAGAGGATGAACTTCAATTTCCAAAGTCTCCATTGGAGTGTTTACAAAAGGTAGTGGATTTGGAGACTTAATATACTCCATATTTTTTTCCACAATATAAGCTTGTTGTGGTGGGACATCCAACTAAAAATTTGGGTATGTCCCTAAAATCAAAGGCCTCCCCAAATTTAATTTTAAATGAATCTTCTTTAAAATTTGGTTCCTTGGGTGATATCTTCAATATGCTAGGTTTGGGAGGGAAAGAGGACTTCCTATCTATCCTCTTTGGAATAAAACACTACAAGGAGAACACCTTTTTGTGGAGGTTTTTATGGAACCTCCCCGAAAAATATATCCCTTCTCTATTTATAGAGAAAGTTGTTAGCGGAGGCATGAAAACATAGGTTTTTGTAGGGGTTTTTTATTGGTGTGCCTTTAAGGTACATACACACTATTGCACATATAAACAATAAATCAATAGTGCTTAAATGTTCAAAATAATTGTCATACGTTATAAAAAATAACAAGCACTGATCAAAGCACACCGATAACGTTGAACATTATGCCCCAGTGCGCATCATTGTCGTCAAGCACACCATGGTAGGGTAAATAAATAAAAAATACCAAACCAATTTTGATTGTTACACTTCATTCCGTGCTTCCAAACTCTCAAGAAAGCATTGGTGCTCACCCTCCTTCCAAAGATGCCCTTCTACAATGAGTTGGATAGCTCCATTAGTATATTCCACACATTTCCAAATTTTGGAAATTACCATGAATTTTCATTTCCTCTCAAAAATGAAACCATGCATCCCCGAGACATAAGAGTTCATGTAAATTGTTTATTACCTTCCTATTTTCATTTTCATCCAATTAAAATTTGAATTTAGCTTGAAATTTGGCATTTTTTTCAAATTGTTTTCCAATTTCACGTGGTGCACCTAAACGATTCAGCTCACCCCGAAGTGGTATGTCCTATGCTAAATTCACAATAATCATCACCTCCATTGCATCTAATATAAACATACACACCAATATCATTCAAGGAAGAACACCGCCATACATTTAAAAAAAAAAAGGGGTGCATCCTTTGGAACACCCTACAACCGACACATCCTTGGTTTTTCCTTGCATCGATATGTTCCATTTAGTTAAGCACAACACTAAATTTAAAATATATAAAATTTAACGTAGCAGTGCAACCATTTTAACCAAATGCACCGGTGTTGTTTACGGAATTGCACCAGGACAGATATTGACAAACTTGGCATAGAAGCGTGTCTCATTGGACAACTTGTGATTGGTGCTCTATGCTTTACAATGCACTGCTGAAAAAAACATCGGTGCTCCAATATCGTGGTAGCGCTAATGCGTTAATAGTAACACATCACACCACTTCAGTTGCGATAAAACAATTTAACCTAGCGGTGCCCATAGATCAGACAAGCACACTGGTGGTGTAAAGAGCACATGACTGGGTCGATTATTTCATAATCTATCAACGTGGTGTGTCTTATTCTACGGAACGCTAAAATACATGTTGGTGCAACAATAATCATGGAGCAACAGTGCGTAAACTCTAACAGTATGCACCGTGATATGTTTTGAAAAATAAACATAGTGGTGTTTAGTTTGTAAAGCACTGTCTCCAGTGCGTTATTAAAGACAACGCACCACTAAACATGTCATTTATCTGGTAAAAATAATGTGTTGGTGCTTTCAGTTTAACAAAGTGATCTAGTAATTTTGCATGCCATAAATTTTAGCACAATGGTGCATCTTTGTTAACGAAATGAACCAGTGCATCTAATATAAACGTACACATCAGTGACATTCAAGGAAGAGAACCTCGATAAATTTTAAAAAAAAGTAGTGTGTCCTTTGGAATTCCATACAACCGATGCGTCCTTGGTTTCTCACCGCACCAATACATTCCATTTAATTAAGTTCATCGATAACTTTACAATATATAAAATTTAACATAGCGGTGCAACCATTTTAACCAAATGCACTGGTGTTGTTTACAGAACCATCTCAAGACAAATATTGACCAACTTGGCATAGCAAGGCATCTCATTCGACACCCCGTGATCGGTTTTCTATGATTTACAACACATCATTGAACAAAACGTCAGTTCTCTAATATCATTGTAGCACAGGTGAATTAAAAGTAACAAAGTGCACCGGTAATTTTGCGCACTATAAATTTTAGCGGTGCAATAAAAAAATTTAACCAAGTGGTGCCTTTAGGTAAAACAAACACATTGGTGTTGTAAAGAGCATGGCATCAGGATTATTATTTCATAATTTAATGGTTTGGTGCATCTTATGGGACACATTGCTAAAATACATGGTTGTGCAACAAGAAACGTGGTGCACCGATGTGTGTTAATAACAATACCGCATGGCAGTGTTGTTTGTCTAATATAAACCACTGTTGGCGATGCTTAGGTTTTTTTTTAGGCGCACTAGTTACTTTTCTATATATTTTTGCAAAAAAAAAGTAATTTTATATTTTTAAAATAAAACTTATTTATATATATCTGTGTGTTTTATAATTTCAATTTATTTTATCTATATATATGTGTCTAACAATATTTGTATGTGAATCAAAGATGATGACAAAAAAAGGATCAGTAGTAGCAGGTCAAAACGTACACATTTGTACATGAGTGTGAGGTCAAGGAGAGGGAGAGGGAGTTGTTTTGTCACCCTATTTCACAACAGACACATTCCCTTTTGATTGATGTTTGTCTTGTTATCCCACATTTCTAGGGATAACTAACGAGATGATGTATCGAGGCCCATAGGTTGTAGACATGGATTATCGAGGGATAGATCGACCTGTGATGTCCACTTACACAGATGGAAACCCACTTCACCACCACACTTCTATGGATCATTATGATGTTATTCACCACATCATCTTGTTTTCGAAAGACAATGGGTCTTTCTCCATGAGGTACAAGTCAATTATTTTGGTAATTGACACTTTAATATTTGAGGCATTTGAATATGTTGCATTTAAAGATGCTTTTGATTATAGAACACTTTCTTGGAAATTATGTTTTTTGGATGTTTTACCTTGGTGGTTGAAATTTTACCCTAGTAAGTGGTCACCCTTGGGGATGGGTTTGCTACTGGGAGGTCTCGTTGATGAGTCATCATATCATTCCTGATCATACTAATCACTATTCACACTTTCATCATTTTCATGTCCCCATCTTTTAGGATTTTTAGGTGTACTGACCTAAGAAGGGATTGTACCTCATTTCACGGGAAGAAGGGGCTAAAGCCCCAAAGGGAATGTAGCTGGAAAAAGATAAAATCCAAAATTATAACCTTCTAGATTCTCTCCCAAAGAGGTCTTGAGAACAATGAAACGTTTCTCTTAAAAGAATTGAAGACATGCAAAACAAAATTTCACATATATAAATATCCCATTTGTTGAGGTATCTACACAAGTGCAGTATACCCTTTGCTTTACCCATATGGAACTCTATGTACCTCTGGCTTCAAGTGACATTGTGGTACTGCCTTCAAGTCTTGTGTTACCCATTTGGAGTACCCAATTGTTCTAGAATTTAATTAATTAATGGAAAATAAATGGCCTTGGAAAAAGGTTGCATTGAAAACAAAGGTGCAACACACCCTCTACAAAGGCACCCATAAATGAGACAATACAAACCCTTGTATGTCATGAAACCCATGCCCAAAAGTATGACCCCCATTCACTTCATATTATTCACATGACTTAGAAAGGGTCCACCTAGGAAACACTTATTGACTTAAAGAATGACTCACCAAATAGGTCACCTTGAAAACCCTCCCATACCTAAACTTGGAAAATTGCATAGGGTCTTTGAGCACTTGTGATCCAGGAGGATCTCCACACAAGGAATTATTATTTTGCATACCATGGAGAAGATTATTAAAATTCTAATTAAAGATAAGTGGCAAAGAATAATTAATTAATCATGAATGATTTAATTGTAATAAATGATTAATACTTGAAGTGAGTTGGAAAATCTCATGTATTATTCATTTAATTTTAAAAACGAGAAATTAGTTGTGAGAATCCAACTCACAAATTAGTTTCCTAATTTTAAGGGGAAAAAGGAGGAATACTTGGAGTGAGTGTAAATCTCAAGTATTATTTGTAAAAATGGGAAATTAGTTTTAAGTGAGAATCCAACTCACAAATTAGTTTCCTAATTTTAAGAGGAAATTAGGTTCCTAGTCTTAAGGAGGGGGCCTCATTAATTGGTTTGAACTCTTCCTCACTTTATTACAAGTGGATTCCTAGTCTTAAGGAAGAAGTTAAGGGTCTCATTTAGAATTTTCCTCACTTTTGTCCTTAGATCCTATTCTTATGGATCTTGTCTTTTTGGATTATTGATCTAGGAAAAATTATTTAAGCTTCTCATTTGAGAAATTGAGGAGGCTTTTTGAGAAGGCTATGAGAAGCATGTAGGAGATCACTTTGGGAAGATTTTGGGAGGCCATTGTAGAGGCCCTTTGGAGATCTCTTTTAGGAGAGAAAGAAGAACTCATACTGTTGGTTTTTATGTAAGCCCCTTTTGGGAGAATTATTCCCCTTCATGAGAGAATGTAGCCCTTGTGCAAAGGAGAATCAACCCCACATTGGGAGAAGCAATGACAATGATTTGTATTCTAACAGGATCTAGAGACATAGCCATACTGGTGAACTCCATTATCATTGGTGATATCTTTTCATGTGTTTTTCTTTCATCTCATGTTTCCTTATGCATGCTTTATTTCCGCAATTATGTTTTATTAAAGGAATTAAGTAATGGATTATGAGACAAACAACATATTTCACCGAATTATATTCAATTTGGATTCAAGCCTTCTTAGCACTTCAATTTCACCTTTAATGAAATAAGTTCAATAAAAATTATCTTAAATCTGACCTTTAATGGACTGGCCTAGAATAAAGTACAGATTGGTAACAGGGTCACCCTGATCTTAGATCAACTTGTTTAATTTGATAAGGTAGTTTTGATGCACATGTTTAGGTGGCTCTTGTATTAAATGTGATTTTAATTTCCATGATACATTTGACTTGAGACCCTTGGAGAACGCATTCATTTGTCTTTGAAATACCTTTCTTGATGGAAATTTTTGAAGGAACAAACCCATCTTGGGCCTTTATTGGGGCTTGAAGCCCACAGAGTGGATGCCATGACCCACACATTGGGTGCAGCCAGAGCTTGTACGTTTCCTTTAGAGGCAAGGGAAGGCACCTTGGACATGATACCTATCCCATCTTATCCCTATGTGTGGCCTTGGAAGGTCAAAACGCCACCTTGGAGAGATTGTCATCACCCTTGGGATAGGGTTTTGATGATGATGGTTAAGTTGTATAATTACTTAGCATGATTGATGGAGAGGGGAACACCTAGAATGATGACACTTGGCCTTTACAGGGCCAACGTCCCCTTAAACAACCCAACGACTTGCTAGAAGTGTCAAAACGTCACCTTAGAGGGGCATGACATCATCTTTTAGGGTTTTCTTTGTGTAAAAATTAAATTAAATTTGTAAAGGGGAAAAATTAAGGGGGATGACCCCCTTGTTTTGTGGCTTACCCTAATGTTATGTGGAAAAACACTTTTAATAATCCTAGTATAAATAAAGGCTTGGATCATTTCATTTTTATCATAACTCTCTCATGTGGAGTAGCTACTTGGCTGAAATTTTATCCCCTCTTGGGAAAATTACATCTCTCTCTATTATTTGATGCTATTTTGGATGCAAAATACTTGTATTATGGAACTAAGTGGTGTGTTATCCCTTGGAATATTGGTTATTTCTATGGTGATGATATTATCTTGGTAAATAAGGGGTTGTCTTGCATTTCTCTTGGAATTGGTAAGAAAATTTTGCATATTGTTAGTTCTTATTTCTTGTTTCATGGTTGTTCTTGGCTAAACCCTTGGAGGAGTATAAGGGCATACACCCTCCACCAATTTATAATTATTATGGTTTGGATAATCTTATGTAAAGGTTGCTAAGAGGAGTAAAAGGGATTACACCCTCCTAGACTTACTTTGTTGGTGTTACTTTCTCTAGGGAGTAAGATGGATTACATCCCTAGAGAAGTAGTAGACCTAACCTAATACAAAAAGACTCAAAAACCCATTGATAAGGAATGTTATTGCACAATCTGTACTTTCCCAAAGCTCAAGTTCAGTGAGGAATATTGGCGTAACAAGAGGATTTCCTATTGTTGTCACCTCAATAGGAGATCCCCACATTTTAGGAGTAGAAGGAGGTCTACCCCAAGGGAGGTGTCCCTGGTGACCTAAAAGGTTGGGTAAGATGAGGATAAGGATAAAAGAACTCCCCCTCTCACTGGTCACTCAAGTCAAGGGTTGTCACAAGGTTCATGTCCAAGAGGGATGAAGCAAATGAAGATGTTGAAGTGTACCTTCTCGAGAAAATACAACAGAGCAAATATATGGCAGTTTCACGTACAAAAATGATAGCAAAGATTCAGAAGACAATAAACCAAGTGAGTTTATGCTAGCTGATATAAAATTGCAGAAAAATGAAAGTATACAAAACAAATAGATATTATGTAACAACTGCAATAAAAATGCCTCAAAAATGCTTCAAAAGACAATGAAAAGATATCATTTATTACTTAGAATGATATTGACTAGTCACAAGCACTTTCTAAGATGATTTGCTAGAAAATAATATGAATTATGCAGAAAAATTGTTTCTTTTAGATAGTTGTAGCAAACATTTATAACAAAAACAAATAAGTTAGTGTTTAATGCTAAGTTTGTGTTAGTATTTGTTAGTAAAAGTTTGAGAGATTGAAGTTTGAGTGTTTGTTTGATCAACCATTCACTAAGCAAGTGGACTAGTGCTTTTGGACTTATGGAGTCAATAAAAAAAATAACACAACTTGGATAAAATATCAATGATAATACTTGCCAAAGGAAAAGAGGTGGATGCAAGAGGTGTTGGCACTTCGAGGCCTCAAACATCCAAATATTGAAGACAAAGTTCACTAGAGAGTAAGCACTTTTAGGCCCTAGTGAACCTTCCTTCCTTAGACTATTGAAAATATATTAAGAAATAAGCAATTAGAATGAAGCTACTAGAGTGCTAGCACTTTAGGGCTCTAATAGTCACTTCTAAACAAGGTATACTTGACAAATTTAAACAAGTAGAAAATCTAGAGAGAGAAAGAAGCACCTTATGTTTCTCTCCTAGGGTTTGAGCAAGCAATTTCATAATCTTCAAAATGAAATAAGTAAAATTTACCACAAGAATTTATTACATGAACAAAATTGCATATTTTCTACTTACTTCACCAAGAATAACAATCCAAACCCTAGTTGAATATCTTCCACCATGAAAAATAGCCAAGATACACCACAAAAATCCTCTCCAAGAAGATGTGCATTAGTTGTTTCAGCCAATAGCCTCAAGAAGGGCAAAAATTTCGGTCCACCCACTCAAGTGGGATGAGTTGTCATCAAAAAATGAAATTATCCAACCATATGTATATGGGAAATCCAGGCTAATTTACCCAAAAGTTGTGTCTTTTCACAAAACAAAGCCTACATGTCAATTTGTCTCTTAAAATTTAAAATTAAATTATTTTCACAAAATAAAACCCTAAAGAGGGTGACATCATCCTTCCTAGGGTGACATTAGGCCTTCTCCATGAAGAGTCGAGGTCATCTAGCAAAATGTTGGGCCTCCAAAGGCTCTCCTCCATGCCACATGTCCCATAACTGCAATCTAACCACTCCAAGTGTTAAACCATAGCCCTAGGTGACGTCATGGGCTACTAGGGTGATGTTCAAGGCATCCAAAGGATACCAAGTGGGGAAGGGTGGCATCTCATCATCCGGGCCTGCTAGGGTGCCTCTAAAGGCAACGTCCTCTTCCTTCATTGTGAAAAATAGTCATCACGATCTTTTCCCGAGTCTTGGGTCTCTGCATCCATCCTTGGGCTTCAAGCCCTCATGAAGGTTTGAATTGATCATCTCCTCATGCATACTTGTCCAGCGAGCAAGGTCCTACAAAGGAAAACATATACACCCTCCATGGGTCCATTAGTCACACGTATAATAAAAAGTAAGCCAATTTTAATAATCAGAACACCCGAACATGTGCATCAAACCCCACTTTTAAAACCAAACAAATGCTCAAGGATGTTATACAATTTATCAAATTTAAGTGTGTGAGGGGTATCAAGGTTCCCTATTGGGTCAATAACTCCTCTGGTCTAGGGTTCTTCCTAAGTGGAACCTATCCTAGTCATATGTGCATGTGGGATGGTGTGGGGTGAACTTTTGGGCATGGGTTCATGACATACAAGGGTTTGTATTGTCTTATCTATGGGCGCCTTTGTAGAGGGTGAGATGCCCTTCGTCCGTGATGCAAAATTTTTCCAAGCCCATTTATTTTACATTCTTTATTTTTCTTTCATGCTTCAAGGAACAAGTTGGAGGCCACTATCCTAGCTTGGTGTCCATATATTGATAGTTTCATTAACAAATAACTCGCAGAAATGACAAAGTTGGCTCGTGATGAGACCTCCTTTTCCTTAGTCATGTAACTGAGAACCACTAACCTAGATTGGTGACCAAATGATGGTAATTTCATACCGCTAAATACCCATGATCATGATAGGTTGGCTCGTGATGAGGCCTTCCATCCTCCAACTAACCCCTTAAGTATCCACTATCATTTATTTTGTAGGTTCCCCATTTCTTATAGAGAAGTGTTTCATTTCTTTCTCAAGGATCCCTGGGTGAATCATCTCAAAGGTTTTATTATTGGCTTTTATCTTTTACTAGCTACTTTTACCCTCTATGCCTTTAGCCCCTTCTTCCCATGAAATAAGGTACAATCACTTCTCAGGTCGGTATTCCTGAAAATCCCAAAAGGTTGGGGAGGTGGAGGGAAAGAAGTATGGAAAGTGACAAGTATGATCGAGAATGGATGATGACTCTTCAAGGAACCCCCTAGTATAAACTTATTCCTAAGGGTAAACAATTTACAAGGACACAATGACACCCACCTAGTTTAAATAAGGAAAAGAGCATAAATTCCAAGAAAGCATTCTGAAGTCAAGAAATATCTTTTGCAACATGTTCAAATGATTCAAATATCAGAGTGACAGTTACCATGATACCTGGACTCATTACCTCATGGAACAAGACCCGTTTCCTTCTAGGACTAGGCCAGTGTGGTGGATGTTGTTGTTGGTGATGTCTAGAATGCATCGATGAAAAGAAGGGCCCTCCTAGGCTATGATTTTCCCATCTAGCTCTCAAAACTCCATTTCTTCTACCTGTGGGCCTCGAGACATGGTTTCCTTAGTTACCCCTAGTTTGGGGGTAACAAGGCACTAATCTAAATTTGCATTGGAGAAATAAAATAATTGCATTGATATGCATGATTTTGAGAGATATTGAAATTGTTCAAGTTGCAGTGTTTTCTTGGTTTCTTAAGCTTGCTCAACCCACTAAGGCATCTAGGATGGCTTAATCATTTTAATTTTTTCTTTTACTCACTTCCAACTGTTAAAATTTTCCTGAAATCTGACATAATTATCTACTAATGATTGTGCATCATTTGGGTGGTTGTTGGTTCTTCTACTCTTCTATTGGTATTGAGGATTCTTTATGGTTTATTCTGAGTCTTCCTTACCATCCTAGATGGAACCTGGTTCAGATTTGATAAGATTCCCAAAAAAATCCATTTAAAACTATCGGCCCCTCTGGTAAACTAGAAGGAAACACAACACATAGAGTGTACTGCCCAGTCTCACCTAAGATGGCTCTATGGGTGGCTGCAATACTCAGGTGTTTGCAACCTGGGAATGAGTGGAGATCTGTGGTTGTGCTCTGTAATATTTATTCATTCATTATAACATCTAATTATAACATTCATTCTATTCATGCATGTGGAATACCAGATCTACCTAGTTACTTCATTAATGTAACATTCATCAATTAATGAGACATAAAGATGCATACATTCATTCACATAACAAAGTGTTATCGTGGTTCACCCCCTCTTGGGATACGTTCACAAATATCTGGCTCTCAAGATTTTATTATGTGTTCAGAAATATATCACGCCGCGTGTGTTTACAATCTTAGGTCTCACCCTTTTCCACATGATCCTCGATCCCTACGAGGCTGACTAGATCGCACCAGGCTTCTAATCCTGTGATCTAACCCTCGGGATTGAGTCGCTCACTACTCCTCTCACTCACTAGATTAATGAATCGTATAGTTATTACAATTCTCTCT
>ML799359.1:270681-295344 GCA_009831015.1 Picea engelmannii | reverse complement strand
CCTTGGCTCACCAGCTATTACAATGCATTACAAAAACCCTAACCCTAGCGTCGTTAGGTATTACTTGCATGCACACCTCACCTAATTCTCTTACACGTGTTGATTTTGCTTCCAACTGTCTTTTCCTCCTTGCATACTTCTCCTCCAAAAATAGCCTTTCTCCCTGGCTATGCTTGCATCCAACAAGCCCCCAACATTGACATGTGGCTCATCCTGAGCCACCTAAACTTTGTGTGCTTCTTTAATCTCTCCTGCAAGAGCCTGGAACTTCTCTGTGAGTTCCTTTGCTTGCATTTGAGCCTACGTGGTCTTTTATCTGAGTGCGTCCAATGCTTGCGCTGTAATCTCTTCACTGACCATCTTTGGGCATTCTGCCTGAGTTTGTGCCATGTTCTTCTTTGTCTCTTATGCCCGCACAGTGAAATCTATTTCCCTCTCTTGGAGAGGTTCCATTTGAACATGTCACTCCTTCTTCTATGTTTGCACGACTCTGAGTTCTACTTGCAGCTCCTTCATATCCTGTGCTCCTTTGAAGTGCTCAGTGATCGACATAATCTTCTGCCTATGCTTGAGGTCCTAGATAGTTGTGATTATCTTCTCCTCTTTTTGGTCCCACTACTAGACCTGTTGATCCTCCTCCATCTTTGTCCATACTGTGCTTCTTTATCAAACAAGTTGGCAATTGTGCGGACTTGTCGCTCCATATCCTCCATATATGTTGTTGCTTCCTTCTTCCTTTGCTCTTTGACCTTCGAGGGAGTGGTAGGAATGAGTTGTTCCTGGAGGTGCTCGATCTCATGCTTGTATTGATCGATTGTATGCACAATATAATCAATATTTTGTGTCATCGTGAGCTCTGTTGTCTATGCGCTCTTTGGAATTTTGTCATAGGCTACATCCAATTCCTACTCGAGCCTATCTGTGTGATCTTTCTCATCTTTGGTCTCAAGCATGACCTGCTTGAGCACCAATTCCAACTCTTATTTGTTGTCCTTCGTCTGCTGCAATTCCACAACGTTTGTGTGTGAGCATGAATGTACCTCCTGCACGACGTTGAATTGCAGTTTATACAATGCCTTGGTTGGTATTCACATCATTACCAACTAGATTTGGGCCAAATATTTCAATGGTGTATGACCCACAATTTCATCCATGTGCAACATGATGGGTGTGACATGAAACGTCGAGCTCGGCTGTGATATCGTTTGGATCCTATCCTTCTCGCTCGATCCAACCTTGGCTCCTATTTTTGATGATGCTGGGATTGATTCTATTCCTCTGTTGGCCCTATGTGTTTCTCTTATTTGCTCGAGGAGTTACCTCATGTCTATGAGATCATCTTGTATCCTATCACTTTGGTGATGAACTTTGTCAAAATCCTTCATTGTTTGATCCTAGATCATCTGGGCCATGAGGTCTGCGTCATCCTTCATGATTGTATATTCTAGTGGCGTTTTGTGCACCTTAGATTTCTTTCCCTCAGCCCCCATTTGTATAATTCTCCTCTTGGTATGGTCTTGCTCCTACTGAGTAACACTTGATGTGGCCCCATGTTCTATCTTGGTCTCTTTTTTATGTTCCTACAATGCCTAGGTGTTGTTCTTCTTCCCTGCCTGGGTGCCTTTCTTGGACACACCCCCTTTCTTCTATTGCGCCAGGTTCTGATCTATCCTTAGCTTCTTGGGTGTCATTTTGTCTCCTACAGGTGTCTGTTCCTACCCTGACTTAGCCTCCTTATCCACGGGAATATCTTGATTTAAGTATGGAATCCCCCAGTCCTCGTGCCAATCCTTGATGGCCATTTCTACATCTTCTTCCTTGAAGCAGTACCGCAGTTGTAGCCATTGGTTCTCAGGATCCTCTCGTGCTTGAATCCATACTATATGCCTGGTCACTTTAAAGTTGGCTATACCCTGATACTGTGCGACCATTTCTGGTGTAATCCACCAAGTGTTGGCGATGCTTTCCTGTAGGTCGTTGTAATACCCTCCGAACATGTATGCATTCACACTTTTGTTCTTGGGGTCTGAATTTCTCCCAAGCGATAGGTATCACATTGCGTGGAAAGGATTGGATCTCATGACAAAGTACGTATACTTAGGCTCCCTCCATCCAACCAAGGTGATCAAGATGAGTAGCCATGTATAGTGAAATTCTGTCCCCAGGTCCTACACATCCTTGCAGTCTTCCAAGAACAAATTCAAAAAGTACGGGGCCCATCTAAGTAGATTTACCTCCTCACACTGTGTTGAAACTGTGATGACCCCAACAGGGACTTCTTCCTTGCGTCAATTCCTAAGTAGTTTGCATGGCATGAGTTTTGTGGCCACCCTTGTTGTTGCATCACTAATGTGCTTAATTATGATTCCACATGACCCTCTTTCTATACCATAGGTATTCTTCATTTCCTTGGTCAGTGCCTTCTCCTTTGTCTTGTCATCAGGGAATTGTGTGGGTGTCTCTCCCCGAGGTGGAAGCCATGTAATATATGTAATGAGATCCACGTCTATTGAGACATGTTGTTCCAACCATAGGTATCCTTTGTGGGTAACTTCCATCAGCTGCTTGACGCAGTTTCTTATGTCCCAGCCCATTCCAAAGTGTGGGATGTCTAACAAGCCTAGAATCTCAGTTTTTGCCAGTCCGGATTCCCAATGTTTTGGTTGGTTAATTGGTTTGTTGAAGTGTCCTATACCCACAGTATCCAGGTACACTTTCTTGGAAAACTCCAGAAACTTGTCTGTGTCAGTCACATCATGGTCTGAGTACTGTAGTTTATCCATGTGACCTAACAGGTTACCTGCGACATGTACCCCTTATGTAATGTGCGACAAGGCTATGGTTGTGGTAGCCTACTTGCATGGTGATATTGCTACTGGTTGTTTGTCCTTCCGATGTGGTGGCTAACTTGAGGTTCCAACCTCCATTGTTCTTTCTTCTGCATACTCCTCTGCCAGGATGGTGACATCTTTCACTGTGTCCTCTTGTGGTTGTTCCTGCATGTTTGTGTGTGACCTTTCTAACGTGGTTGTTTCTGCCTGGTTCAGGACCGTACCATTAACCCTCGAGGCTTATTCAGGATTTTCTGAGTGCGAAGGATTTCCTATATCCTGGGTTTGTTGACTCTGTCCTATTTCTGGCATATTGATGTCCATTCCCATTGGTATTTTTTGTTGGGTTTCCTCCACCACTAATGTGGGACTTCCTGGTGCCATATTGGGGGACGAGATTTCATCCAAGTTGACGAATTTTGTATGTCGAGGTTGTTGTTCTTTGGTTTCCTCTTGTTGTTGAGGTGTTCTGACGTTGCTTCGAGGTCGTCTGCAATTCTGGCTCGACACTCCTAGCTTGGGTGGTGCCATGGTTGTAAAGGTATTTTCCATTGAGCTTAGTTGGCTCTGTAACTTCTGCAAACTCGCTCTCTACTCTATGTACTCGATCGCTCTATGATTTTCTCAAGTTCTCAATAACCCTTCTAATCCTCACATGCTTACATTATATAGGAATCATGTGAAACTTCTCGGAGACATTACCCTACTTGCGTTTTGAATGAACTGGTGCTTCCCGTGTACTAGCCATTGAATTCCCTTGTCATCGCTAGTTGGCACGATTAATGCAACGTCCCGTCAATCATTCTTGTCATTCAATTTTGATAGTCATCGTTCATTGGATCTTATTTGTCATATCTTCCATTTCTGTTGTTTCTTCCTTTTAGTGATTGTTGGTCCTTTCACCGCTACGCTAGCGTTTCCGAGTGCATGTGCACATTCTCTTTTTGGCACAATATTCCTTTGTTTCTATCTTTTGATGTCTGGTGTGGTAAACCCTCTATTAGTTTTTTTTTTTAATAAGTGCTAGGAGGTTGACTATACCTATACAACTTTAGTTGATTCCCATTGATCATCCCTCTGAGTTTTGTTCCTCCTAAGTTCTTCAACTGTACAACTCCCCCATCTGTGACAATATTTACTTCATATGTTCCTAACCAATGCATTATGAGTTTTCCTGGGTGTTGAAGAGCTTTACTGTCGTGAACCAAGACTAAGTCTCCTTCCTTGAAATTTTTTCTCTTGATATGTTTGTCATGCCAAGATTTGTCCCTTGATTTCTGTACTTCTTGGTGAAACCCTGCTAGAATCCTATCTTCTTCCATGATCATCAACTGAATTAGCCTTTCCTGTACTTCACGTCGCTATGTCATGTTGGTAATTGCTAGGACACAGAGACTAGGTACCAAAAACTCTAATGGAACCATTGCTTCTTGTCCATACACCAATCTGAATGGTTTCTGCCCTGTCAATTTTTTTCATGTGGTGTGGTACATCCATAGTACTGCTGGTATCTTCAAGTCCCAATCGTCCCTATTAACATTGCAAATATTTGTCAGTGCATTCTCGAGGATTTTGTTAAAGGCTTCCACTGTTCCATTTGCTTGAGGATGATATGGTGTACTCTTTTGATGATAAAATTCAAACTTCTCGTTCATAGCCCTAACAGTGATGTTAATGAAGTGAGTGCGTTGGTCACTCATCAAAATTCTTGGGAAGCCAAATATAGTGATCACTTGCTCAAACAAGAAGTGTGTTGTTGTCTCTATGCTGCAATCTTTTACTGGTGCTGTTTCTTCCCATCTTGTTAAGTATTATGTCACAGTGATAATGTACCTTGCTATTGACCTTTTTGTTGTTGGGTTAATTGCCCCCACAAAATTAATTTACCATTTATCGAATACCTGCAAGGTTACTTGTGGTCTCAGGGGCATCTTGTCCATTCTATTCGGTTTACCAACCCTCTGACATACATCACATTTCTGGAAGTAGTCCTTTAAGTCTCTGTGAACAGTCAGCCACCATAGTCCTGTGCGTAATACCTTCTGCGCGGTAGCTTTTCCTGAATAATGTCCTCCTTCTATTCCCTCATGGTCTTATTCTAAAATCCTAGGTATTTCATGTCCTAGCACACATCTTCTCAAGATGTTATCTGCACCCATATTGTATAAATTTCCTGCAATCAATTGATAGTCTGCAACCCTGACTACCAGATTTTTCTTCTGCGCAGTATTGAATTCCTATGGTGTGGTCCCTGTACTCAAGTACTGGATGATGTCTGTGAAGTATTCATTAACTATTTGGACTAAAAATAGTTGTGCGTCGAGAAATTTTTCCTCTATATTCGTAGGTTCCTCCCCATTAGTGATCCTCGATAGGTGATCAAGTCTTTCGTTCAACTTCTCTGGTTTGACTATCACTTCAAAGTCGAATTCTGGGAACATCAATAACCATCTACAGATTCTCCCCCCCCCCAAAATTGGCTTGTTGACAAGGTATTTGAGATCTAAATGATTTGTGAACATCTTGAAATGTTTTCCCAATAAATAGTGCCTGAATTTTTGAAGCGCATAGACCATAGCTAAACCTTCCCTTTATGTGGTATTGTAATTTTTCTCCGATTCTGATAGTTTTCTGCTAGAAAATTCTATAGGATGGTCCAATTCTCCTGATCCTGGCTATGCCAGTATATCTCCAAGTGCTATGGATGATTCATCTACATGTACGTGGAATGTATTTTCACAATTGGGAAATACGAATATTGGTGTGGTTACCATCTTCTCTTTCAGGGTGTTCAATCCACATTGACAGTCCTCATTCCACTGAAACTTGTTGTCTTTTCTTAGCAATTTATCCATTGGTGTAGTGATCTGTTCATACCCCTTTATAAATTTCCTGTAGTATCATGTGTGTCCCAATTTTTCTCTTAACTGATAGACTGATTTTGGTGGTGGTATATTAACAATTACTGCGATCTTGGCAGGATCTACTAGCAAGCCTTGTCTGCATACTATATGGCCCAATAATATCCGAAAAGGTGTTATGAAGATACACTTCTTGATATTTAACGATATCTAACACTGACTGCATATTTCTAACATCATCCTCAACACTCCTACATGGTCTTTCAATAGACTATATACTGTCCAATCATCTAGATATACCTCTAGAAATTGGTGGATGAATTCTTTGAATGTAGCTATGACTACTTTGGAAAATATTTTTGGTGCATTCTTCGGTCCAAACGACATGACTGTATACTGGTAGGATCCCCATTCCGTGGAAAAAGTGGTCTTGTATCTATCTTCTGGTGCTATTTTGATCTGATGGTATCCTAAGAATCCATCGGTGAACAAATAAGCTTCATGTCCTCCCACATTCTCCAATACCTCATCTATGAAAGGAGTAGGGTACGAGTCATCTAGGCACACATCATTCAACTTCCTCAGATCGACACATATTATTATTCCCCCTTGTTTCTTCTCCTAAACTACCATCGGGATTACCCATTCAAATTCCTCTATAGGTTCTATGATTCCAACCTCCAACATTCTATCGATTTCGACTTTGAATTTTTTCTTATATATAGGGTTTAGTCTGTATGGTCACTGTCTGATCGGTCTTGCCTCAGCTTTGAGCGGTATTTTCATTTTGCCTAGCTCTCCTGCTATACCTTTCATTTGTGTGAACATTTTTGGGAATAGTTTGTTGTACTCGCGCAGTAACTTTGTTATGCTTTCCATTGTTTGCTTGTCCCATTAGTCTCCAATGCTGGCCATTTTGGGATTCTAAACTGTCCCAATGTTGACTTTCTTCACCTTGATCGATGCAACAATTAATTCTAATTCCCAAGGTGGACCTTCCACTTCTCTCTTGCCTTCAACTTTATCAATATGAATATCACTTGGGTCATCTTCATTTGGTGCTTCTTCCTGCACGTGGTAACATGACAATATTTCTTTTATTGTCTGTCTATTTTGTTGTTGTTCTTCTGTCATGAGTTCAACTTCTGGTTCTTTAATGAATATCACCCCTTTGACTGTTTAAGTGTTGCGTCTATGTTGGGTTTCTCATGTTCAAATGAGAAAGTGACTGTAAATTTCTGTTGTAGCACTGTCCAACTTGTATTTCCTCTGAGAAATTCCTAGTCTGTATACCAGTTTGCTGGGATGCCTTCTAATGTGTGAACAAAATGATGAGGTCAGTCCTATGGTGGTGTCATTTTCCATAATTCTCTACACTTCTCCAAGTGTTCTGCTAGTTCCCCTTGTCCATCATATTTCTACAGCTGGGCGCTTCCTTGTTCTACACCAAACCTAATGCATAGTAACCGCTTACATAGGTACCAATATTTCATTGTTTCTTTGTGCACACCCCACCATCTTGCAGGTGTTTCCTTGAGTGCTATATCCAGGTCTAAGAGCCTATGATTTTCTAACACTTCATCTTCATACCGTGTTAAGAATACTTCTAAGTCATTCACCCCATGGAATTTGGTAGGTTCCCTTATCTCTGTACCTACCCATCTTACTACGTGATCTATTCTTGCACATCTTCTTATGGAGACTTCGTGAAACCTATGATGCCAATTTTCTAAGCCCGTATCTGAGTTTGATGCACATGAGGTGATGATTCTACAACTTAGTACCCCATCTGCAGTCGGGTTCACATAATATTATTCTTGCACGGTTGTTTTGTACAACTGGTTAATTTCCTCCAGGTCCAAGAAAGTAGGTTCTACAAACCTTTCCCCTTCTGATGAGTCCAATGGTGCAATGACTCTATATTCTCCTAACTCGAAGATCATCTTACTCGTCTTTAAGCTGATTATGTCCTAGTTATAAAATGCCCAATCCAAGCCAAGTAATGTCAGATAAGGTGTTGTGTCATCCACTATCTCGATTACTTCGAAGTCGACTTTAGTCCGTACTCCATCTAGATATATTGTCACTCCTTTTAGTCTTCCAATTGGTAGATCTCTGTGTTCATTTGCTAGTTTTAGTTGACCATGTGAATATCCTAATGTGGGTTCTCCCATACCTTCCATGTATTTTTAGGTAGCACATTTACTTTGGATCCTAAATCTAGCATAATATCTCCCATGTTAAAGTCTCCAATATTGGTGTTTAGTCCGAATTCCCTGTTTGTTCTCCTTGTATGCAAATGATTAAATGTTTTCTATTCTAGATTTTCTTCTGCCTTTATACTACATCTTTCTAGAATATTTTGTAATACTTTAACAGAGGATGGATCATTTAGTAGTCTAACAAAGGATTGCAAAAAACCCTTAATCGTACTTACTTGTCCTAGTGTATGTGTTTCTTCGGTATGATCCAGCGATGGAGGCATCTCGTACGCTAGTGCTTCCTTACTATACTGCGTAGTCAATGTCGATGCAATGTTTGGCTTCATAAATTCTTGTCTAGCTTGCTTGAATGTATCCTTTTCGTTTTGTGCATCAAACTGCTTCTTTGGTTCGACATTATTTTTCACCCATTGGTGTTGTGCTGGCTCTTGTCTTACTACGTCGTTTCCTGTTTTAGCTCCTCCCCATGTAACTATGTTGATGTTTCTTCCTTCATCCCTCACTTATGCTGAAATCCATTAAACATTTTGATTGTTATGATTTATTTTCTCCTGGATCTTCCCTAATAGTGTCGAACATTATTTTGTGTCATGATTTGATGCACGAAAATACATACAGGTCACTGGTGGAAGTGGACATTCTCTTGCATAGTGTCCTGGGAGTTGAAAATTGTGGAATACCATTGGTCCTCTGCCTCTTCCAAATCCTCCTCTTTCTCTTCCTCCACCTTTGTAGCCAGCTCAATCCCCTCGTGGCACATTATACTGAGGCGCTGGGTTAAACTTCACGATATTATAGTGTGGCTACACGGTATTATACTGCAGTTGTGCAGTGTTATATTGTTGTTGTGCAGTATTATACTACTTTTGCGCAGTGTTATATGGGGATGGTACTTGGTTAAACTGAGGTGCATCTTTCTCGGTCATCATTTCTGCCTACACCCTATACACATCTGATGTTCTTTCCCTCATGAGGTCCATGGTTCTGCAATCTTTGTCATCGTGGCCTACTGACTTGCAAAAGTTGCAATACAGACTCTTCGGTACTGTCTGGTACTTCTGCATCATTGGGCAGTGATATGGGTCATGTCCCTATTTCTTACATATCTCACACCATATCCCTCATGTTGGCAATCGGTTTGGCATTCTTGCTGCCATATACTACGTGAATTTTGGGCATTCGTTCTTATGGTGTCCTTCTGTCCTACATGTGGTACACCAAATGACTTCTCTTTTGTTCTTACCTTTGTTTTGGTTTAGTTGGAATGTTAAGTTCTTTAGATTCTCTTTCATCTCCTCTATGGTTGGATCTATCTTCTGATATTGGTTCTCTTCCAGTTGTAGGGATGCCTATAAAGCCTCTTCCTGTGTCTGAAACTTCTTTTTTCACAACAGATATTTTAAGTGTGGTAGCAGTGAATTGACGAACATATGCCTATGTTGCATATATGTCATAACATATTTTATATTTCCTTTCAATCGTTTGAATCTCTGGTCAATATCCCATACAAATTCTCCTGGTTTCTGTCTGATCTCTATCATCTCATTCATATATTGATCCTCTGAACTAGGCTTCTAGAACTCATTTATCATCAGCTTCTTGACATCTCTAATCGTTCTAGTTGTCCCTGGCAGACTGTTCGCAGCTAAACTCATGTACCAATCCAATGCGTGATCTCTTAGTGTGATAGTTAACTTTGCAAGTTTAGTGTCCTTGTCTATGATATGTTTTTCTTCCCAGATCTTTTCGCAGATAAATAGGTGCTTCTTCGGGTCCTCCGATGCTTATCCTTTGAATTCTGGTAACCTGATGGTGGGATCATGTCCTGCCATACTGAATGTTGAAATACTACCTCCGCGCAGTGTAGATACTTGAATACTTCTTCCTGAACTACCCCTCCCACTTGTTGTTCCTTGTGTATATGTACTTCATTTTTTCTTCCTTCTCCCAAAATTCAATTGTCTAAATGGTGGTGTTCTTCTTGGTGTATTAGTCGCACGTGGGTTTATGGGTTCCACACTGACACTGATATGGATAGGAGTGTTGCATTCTATTTCCACTCTTGGACCTCTTTTCTTCCTCTCATATGTTGTGCACAATATTTCCTCAATCTGCTCCACATCTAGGAGATCCTCTACCTCCTCTTCATCACTTTCCAAGCCTTCCCTTGTGGCTACAACTCTCTTCTTGGTGTTCACCTTATATTGGTAGGGTACTCCACTGTGTGTCTTTCCAAATTTTGCCATGATCCGCTTGATTTGGTCTTCGTCCATCATAATTGGGTCCAAGGCCTCCTCCTTCTTTCCTTTATCCCCTTCTCCTTCCATTTCTCCCTCTCCTATCAGTGCTTCCCCCTTCCCCCATGCATGCAAGGAAGTTTAGCTGTCTGACTCCATTGTCATTACACCTTTATTATGTAGTAATAACTTAATGCAAGTATATAATGATTTGATGTACATACCTCAAGGTCCCTTCAAGAGCTCTTGTTCGATGACATTGTACATCTTCATTGTATCTACTGCAAATTCTATGATAAATCCTGCAACAATATTGTCTAACCAGAAATCTACTGCACACATAAACTTATTTTCAACTTGTTGTAACTGCACGGTCTCTTCAGGATTCCACTCTAGATGTCTAATCTGATTTCTAGCGTGGTTTTCTTTCAATATTTTTATCCCCTCCTGTAATACACGCGGGAAATCATAGAAAAAGACTTCATGGAAGTCACTGAATACGTACTTGTCTAGGTATTTGCGCGGTGTCTGTGAAATTCCAGGTCCTATCAACTTGCCTTCTTGGTCTATCTTTGACCAAAGGAAGGCTCTAAGTTTCACTATCTTCTTGTTTAGTTTTCTACTGTTTTATAACAGCCAACAGTTCAAATACTTTCAAGCTGATTTATTACGGTTATGTTCTCAATTTGGGTTCTCTAGCATGTCGTTTTTGTCATAAAAATTAGTACATGCAACTCAAATAAACATAACACACCTAATACATCGTTTACTGTTGATTATGAAAATATCTAAGAACTAATATCATGCATTTGTAGACATAGGTATTTTTGGTCAACATGACCCTGGACAAAACCTCCCCGGGGAAAGCCAGTTTGAGATCTATGTGTATATATGAAGAAAGAAAATGAAGGGTTACAGTAAAAACAATACAAGATAGAACCTGATACAATAGCAACTCCAACAGAGAAGATATACAGGCTCAAATCCACCAAATGCACCCCAGAATGGTGCGCCCCTCATGCAAACTGCCAAAACCACTGAATCTGCTCCAACTGCCAACTGTGATGTCAGATCTGAAAACCCCTCCATAGGAATGAAGCTCCAGTAGATGTCCTCACTCTGCAATTGACCTCACTGCAATCTGATGGCTAGATATCCTACCAGGAATGAATCAGCATGCCAAGCTAATGCGCCCCTCTCTGAAGTAGAATAGCTCCAGTAAATAAATGAAGAAAGATGCTCCAAGCCTCCCACAAGGAATGCTAGAGGCCTCCCTCAAGAATCCTCATTCAACTGATCTCATGTCCATAGCTCAAGTGCTCCTCTCACAACAAGAAAAAATCTCCATGAATAATGCGTCCTCCTTAGACCCTTTGTGCCCTCTTAGACCTCAATTAGGAAACCTAGAAATGAACGGTGGAGATTCAATCTAATCAATGGTTGAGATCTCCCCATGCATCCCTAAATCATAAACCCACTTTTGGGTTAAGTTTCCTAAGTCCACTTATGTCTCCAAATTCACCCATTTGTGAATTAATAATCACTTTATGCCAAAAGTGACCAAATTTCACTTTAACCAAAGTCAAAGTGAAAATAGACAAAAGTACAAGGTACAAAGTGTCATGTCCTTCCCTCATGTGCTAAGGAGGTCAAAATAACATGGGGAACACCTCCCAAGGTACAAATATCAACACTCCCTCTTATCGAGGAAGGTGTTCCTCACCAAGCCCATCTTGTCTTTGAAGAAGACATGTTTTCCCCGTGGCAAGGCCTTGGTGAGAATATCTACTACATGATCATTTGTAGATATATACTGCAACTAAACTACCCCTCTCTGAACCCAGTCACGAATGAAGTGGTACATGATCTCAATATGCTTCTACCAATCATGAAACACTGGATTCTTAGAGAGTTTTATGCAACTCTGATTATCACAGTGAATGACAGTCGGAGACATCTCCTGACCGAATAAACCAACCAACATCTTGCAAATCAAAATGGCCTCACAACTGGCCTGACTGGCTGCCATGTACTCTGCCTCGACCGAACTCAAAGAAACTAAATTCTGCTTCCGGCTGAACCAATAAACAAGTCCCGACCCCAAACTGAAGCAACACCCTGAGGTGCTTTTCCTGTCAGCAGCTCATCCTGCCCAGTCTGAATCTGTGTAGCCAACCAAACTGACTCCATCTCCCCTGACATAGTCTAGGCCAAAGTACACTGTCCCAACAACATATCTCAAGATGTGTTTTTCCCCAACCATGTGAACACTCCTCGGCTCAACCATGTATTGGCTGAGTGTGTTCATGGAAAAACATATATCTGGTATGGTGTTAACCATATACATAAGTAAACGGATCAATTGCTTGTATGATGTGGCATCCACCAACTGGCTATCTGAAGCACTGAGCTTCTTCAAGTTGGTGATCATAGGTGTAGACATAGGTCTGGAGTCCTCCATCTGAAATCTACTTAGAATATCTGATGCATACTTCCCCTTCCCGAGAAATATGTGACCCTCCTCCTGCCATACCTCCATACCCATAAAGTAGTGCATCAATCCAATATCACTCATCTCAAACTCTGATGCAAGTCCCAGCTTGCACTCAACTATGAGATCCTCGGCTCCAGTAATGAATACATCATCCACATACAAAATGAGAATGAGCATGTCCTCATCCCTAATGCTGAAATAGAGGTTTGCATCAACATCGCTCTTCTCGAAGCCCATCTGAAGCAAATAAGTATCAATACATGAATACCAAGCTCGGGGAGCTTGCTTTAGTCCATATAGTGCCTTTCTCAGAAAGCACACATGAGTCTGCCTGTCACTCACCTCAAAACCCTGTGGCTTCTCTATGTACACCTCCTCCTAAATAAATCCATTTAGAAATGCAGTTTTCACATCCATCTAATGAATGCGCCAACCCAACTCTGCTGCTATGGCAATGATATTCCTGATAGAAGTGTATCTCACAAATGGTGCAAAAGTCTCATCATAGTCGACTCCCTCAATCTGTGAGAAGCCTCGTGCCACAACTGATTGAACATGCTTTGACTGTGACCTTGAAGCTGTGCATGGTGACCTTGTCACCCCTGATACTGGTGTACCTGACTGCTAAGGCTGTGCTCCCTCTGAGAATGCAACTGGCAACTCTGCATCATCCTCAACTCCAACTCTCGACTCAAGAGATATTTCAAAATCCCTATCCTCCTCAAATCTAACATCTCTTCTCACCACCACTTTCCTAAGTGGCAGAATGTAGATGCAATAGGATTTTGACACCTCTGAGTATCCAACTAGAATCCCCTGCTAGGCTGTGGGGTCTAGCTTTGTCCTCCTCTCCGAGGGGACATGAGAGAAATTCGAACATCCAAAGATCTTGATATGCTTGACATTGGGCCTCCTATCAGTTAAGGTCTCCTTAGGAGTCATCTTCTGCAAAATCCTATGGGGGCTCCTGTTCTGCAAATAAACTACAGTAGCACATTCCTCTACCCATAAATACAAAGGCAAACTCTGATTATGCAACATGGATCTCGCTGCACCAGTAATGGCCCGGTTCTTCCTCTCGGCAACCCCATTTTGCCGGGGGTTGTAAGGTATGGTCATCTGTCTCCTGATGCCATGTTGTGCATAGAAGTCTACAAACTGTCTCGAGGAATACTCTCTCCCATTATCCGACCGCAAGACTTTGATCCCCTTTCCCGACTAGTTCTCCACAAAATATTTGAACTCTTGGAACCGTGCGAAGACCTCACTCTTGGCCTTCAGGAAATAGATCCAAGTCTTCCTCGAGTAGTCATCAATAAATGTGAGATAATACTCACAACCACTCAAGGAATTCTGAGTCATGGGCCCACACACATACATGTGTACTAAATCCAGTATCCCAGCTGACCTGTTGTCACTGTTGGGGAACGATGCCTTGGTGAACTTGCCAAGCGCACACCCTCTGCAAACATTCTGATGCTCTATGCTGATATGTGGCACTCTGGTCACAACCTCTCTTAGTACTCCAAGATCCCCATGATGTAGGTGGGCCATCCTATGATGCCATAACTCACACAATTTTCCGCTGCTGTCGCTACTAGCCACCAATGCAAGAAGTGGCTGAAAAAGTAATCTGTACAGATCCCCATCTCTCACTCCAATCACCTATCCTGAGTCTAGTTAAGACCCCCGAGGATGAATCAATACCTCAGTGCCTCTGAATGTAACCTCAAGACCTCTATCCTGGAGGGTGGAAACTGAAATCAAGTTCTTCTTCATCCCAGGGACGAAAAGAACATCAGTAAACGATATAGGTGGAAAGTTCTCTCTCCTAAAAGAAAATGTGCCAATCCCAACAACTGTGACTACTCTGTCATATCCAAGATAAATATCTATCCTGACCTCAGTGCCTCTGAGATCAGAAAAATGCTCTCGAACTCCAGTCATGTGGCTCGATGCCCCACTATCAATATACCAGATACATGGTGATGACTCAACTGAACTGCAACATATATGAAATGCACACTCTCTTTGAAACTGAGTTTGAAAGTCTGCCTCCTCTGTTGTAGCTGCTATGCCACCCTTCTTCTTCTTCCTGTTTGGACACTTTCCAACATAGTGCCCAAACTTCTTACAAACAAAGCACTTCACTTTGCTCATATCTCTACCCTGAACACTACCCTGACCATTGCTGCTCTCTGCTCCTCCACTCCTCTGTGGCTGCCCCCAGTCTTGGGACCTTACCGACCACCTCGACCAACCTTCTTCTTTCCCTTTTCCCAAAGAGCAAGATCCTCCTCACCCTGACCAGTCTGATGCTACTGTTGCTACCTCTGTCCAGAAACCTCTGATGCTAATCTAATTTCCTCCTAGACGAAGTCGTCCCACATCCTTTCCCATGCAGGAAAGACCTCTCTGGAAACTATGCTACATACAAATGGACCCCACGATTTGGTGAAGCTATTTAAAGCTTGCCTCACCAAAGAATTGGGTTCAACAACCTCGCCAATGGCTCCAAGCTCGTCTCTGATCTGAGTGTATCTACCAAGGAATGAAGTCATCGAATCATCCTTGAGCATGCAAATGCCCCTGAGTCGATCATGAAGAACCATATTCCAGTTCTCATTTGAGCTCTCATATAGTTTGCATAAATATGCCCACATCTCATATGCATGAGCCTTCCTTGTCAAATGGGGTATAATGTGATCCCGAACTGCATCATAAATAGTCCTCTTCGCCTTGTTGTTCCTTTTCCTGAACTATGCCACCAAGAAGGGAGAAGTGATAGGAATGGGGGGAACAACCACCTCGACTATATCAAATAGCTTGAGGTCCTCCAAGACGAAGATCATCCTCGCCTTCCAAGATGACCAATTGCTAGTCCCAACCCGCCTGTCCTCAACTCGCATCTAAGATGTTGACATCACTGCAAATCTACCAATCCCCAACTGATGCTCACTCTACCAAGGATAACACTGTCTCACTCTTGTCCCCACAGGTGTGAAAAGAGACAATTTAATCTGACCTCACTCCCAACAAAATGGGTGTGAAAAGAGGTCACAAAAATCAGCCTCACTCCTACTACGTAGGTGTGAAAAGAGACTGATCTCAAGGTGTCCAAACTGCCCAAAAATCCTATGAAAAATTATGCCCTCTAACAACCACTGAATGAGTCAATGGTTGTCCTCAAAATCTGCCAGAAATAAGTATATGGCAGCCACTCAATATGCTGTCCCAACTGTCCAAAAAATCATCCACCAAAGCTCTGATACCATGTGAAAATTCCAGGTCCTATCAACTTGCCTTCTTGGTCTGTCTTTGACCAAAGGAAGGCTCTAAGTTTCACTATCTTCTTGTTTATTTTTTTGCTTTTTTATAACAGCCAACAGTTCAAATACTTTCAAGTTGATTTGTTATGGTTATGTTCTCAATTTGGGTGCTCTAGCATGTCATTTTTGTCATAAAAACTAGTACATGCAACTCAAATAAACATAAAACACCTAATACATCGTTTACTGTTGATTATGAACATATCTAAGAACTAATATCATGCATTTGTAGACACAGGTATTTTTGGTCAACATGACCCTGGACAAAAAACCCCCGGGGAAAACCCGTTTGAGATCTATGTGTATATATGAAGAAAGAAAATGAAGGGTTACAGTAAACACAATAAAATATAGAACCTGATACAATAGAAACTCCAGAAGAGAAGATATATAGGCTCAAATCGACCAAATGCGCCCCAAAATGGTGCACCCCTCATGCAAACTGCCATAACCACTGAATCTGCTCCAACTGCCAACTGTGATGTCAGATCTGAAAACCCCTCGACAGGAATGAATCTCCAGTAGATGTCCTCACTCTACAACTGACCTCACTGCAATCTGATGGCTAGATATCCTACCAGGAATGAATCAACCTGCCAAGCTAATGCACCCCTCTCTGAAGTAGAATAGCTCCAGTAAATAAATGAAGCAAGCTGCTCCAAGCCTCCCACAAGTAATACTAGTGGTCTCCCTCAAGAATCCTCATGCAACTGATCTCATCTGCATAGCTCAAGTGCTCCTCTCACAACAAGCAAAACTCTCCATGAAGAATGCACCCTCCTTAGACCCTTTGCACCCTCTTAGACCTCAATTAGGAAACCTAGAAATGAATGGTGGAGATTCAATCTAATTAATGATTGAGATCTCCCCATGCATCCCTATATCATAAACCCACTTTTGGGTTAAGTTTCCTAAGTCCACTTATGTCTCCAAATTCACCCCTTTGTGAATTAATAATCACTTTATGCCAAAAGTGACCAAATTTCATTTTAACCAAAGTCAAAGTGAAAATAGACAAAAGTACAAGGTACAAAGTGTCATGTCCTTCCCTCATGTGCTAAGGAGGTCAAAAGCACATGGGGAACACCTCCCAAGGTGCAAATCTCAATAGTGTCAACTTCGGATTTTTGTTATCTTTCTGCGCAAACTCTATCTCCTTTGTTTTCAACCAACTCTCTATCTCTGCCTTTGTTGGATTCCATGGTCTCAACATTCCCTTTTAGATTCTCATTCTCCTAATGACTTGTTTCTTGATTCGACATTCTTTTGACATGTATTCCACAAATATCACATACTCAATCCCATTTCCTTCCAAACAACCATCAACATAACCATTTTTTGGTTCTTCTACTCTTTTATCGGTCTTGAGGATTCTTTATGGTTTATTTTGAGTCTACCTTACCATCCTAGATGGACCCTGGTTCATATTTGATAAGCTTCCCAACAAAATCCCTTTAAAACTATCGGCCCCTTTGGTAAACCAGAAGGAAACACATCACACAGAGTGTACTGTGGAGTCTCACCCGAGATAGCTCTATGGGTGGCTGCAATACTCAAGTGTTTGCAACCTAGGAATGAGAGGACATATGTGGTTGTGCTCTATAATATTTAGTCATTCAGTATAACATATAATTATAACAATCATTCTATTAATGCATGTGGAATACTACATCTACCTAGTTACTTAATTCATATAACATTCATCAATTAATCAGACATAAATATGCATACATTCATTCACATAACACAGTGTTACCATGGTTCACCCTCTCCCAGGATACGTCCACAAAGATCTGGATCTCAAGCTTTTATTATGTGTTCAGAAATATATCACACCACACATGTTTACAATCTTAGTGTTGTGTTTCTTTTGTCACTTGAGTGAGCAAATTAGAGATGCTTACAAGCCCAGTTGGGTTAGCTAGGCAAGATAGCAGTAAAGGAAAGGGTTAGAAATACAAATCATGCAAGATAAACAAAAAACAAAACTAATAACAATAAAAGGAATTAAACTAGAGTGCATAAGATCATTAGAACAAGAAAGAAACAAGACTCATGCCACCAATGGAAAGGAGTATATTAGTGGAAATAAAACACCGAAGAGAAAGTGAGACTTTGGGTCCTCCCTTCCTCCAAGGGAGGGCTCTTGAACCCCCAATATTGAGATCTTCTTACAACTAGCAAACTTGAAAGAAATAGTGAAAGAATCCCAAGATCATTCACTCAGAAGGTGATGTGAATAGCTCCAATGAAATGATGCTTGCATGATCTTGACAAGGAAAGAGGATCCTCCAAGAGAATATAGGAAGCATAACAAGACAAATGAATTCCTTGAAAATGTAGTGCACCCATGGCCTCTTTTTATAGCATAACTTTGAGGCATTATTCAACCAACCTTTAGTGTGAACAAGGGGCCATTTAGGGCACCCTTAGGTCTTTGACCATCCACCCAACCAGATTCAACCAAGATTTGGATGTCAAATCAACTTGGAATCTGAACTAGAAGTGGGTGGGAAGCTGACCAACATCATAAATGCATCGTTCTGAGATGTGCATAGATTTTAGCATCCACAGTCGTGCCTCGGGCACATGCACACTTTTTGGGCATTTTCGTCTGGCGCATGTGTGCACGCGTCCAATATTTTACAATTGGTTGTATAGTTTTGTACCTTTTGGAAATGTATTTTTGGTAATTTTTGGTCCATGGGTGAACAAATAGCTATTTTGAAGATGCTAGATTCTTGTAACCATTTGTGGACGAATTTTCAGTGATAACAGATGCCCCCTGATGGATGAGGTTAGGAGAATACATATAGCAAAAATTCATCAATGTTTCTTCTACTGAGAGTACCATTGTAAAAAATAGCAATAAGGGGAGTATTAAGAGTGACCCATTGGAGGGAGAGGGGAACCTGTCGGACTGAACCTTTCGCAAGGTGAAAAAATAAATTGTGTGAAAACGAGGCGGGCATGCCCCATGCTTGTGTTTTTGTAACTCAAAAAGATGTGTGATACAGTAATTGAAGCTGTGTGTTTGTGTAGATGACTGCAGTGCCCTCAGGGGCATGGTGAGAAGAGGACAATTCTTATGGTGATCAATACTCTAAAAGGAGGCGATGACACCTAAGGAGTGTCACTGGTCTGCAGGCATTGATGGCCTAACAAAATTCAGAGGTCTTCGGAAAATATAGAAACAACTGCAATAGTTGCAAATTAAGACCCACCGCAACATGATATAGTGTTGAAGTCAAATGTGGTGGGGTTCAATGACATCAAAGATCAATGGTGGTTTTCTCTGTGTCGTCTGAGACTCCTCATGGTAAATGTAATGAGAGTCAAGATATTGTCGCCCTGCTGGAAACTGTGTTGATGTCGACATAAGGGGAGACGCGACTTCGAGAAGTAGAGGGATTCATGAAATCCATTTGGAAAAAATCAGGAACTAATGAGTAATAAGGATGAAGTCCAGGAGTGGTGAGGCTCAAGACTGTCCTTGGTTGGGGAGATATGCAAAGTGGCAGCAACTGTGAAACTGAATCTAGCGTCAGGGGGATGACTAAACATGGGTTAAATTGTGCCAGAGGCATGACAAAGTAGACAAATTTAGATATCATATGTATATGGACTGTGGGATACTCGGGGTTTATGAACAATGTCAACATGAGTAGAGGATAAGTAATTCCCCAACCAAGGGTGACATGGGTTGCTTTTCTAGGAAAAAAAAGGTCGCCAAGGGAGACGACAAAAAGATATGTAAATGCTGGAAACAAAGGGTTTTTACAATTACCAAACGAATAAAGAATAATTTGGGATGAGTGTATAGATACAGAAACGAGTGCCCCAGTGTAATATGGCTTGTCCTGATGATGGCGCAAGTTGCTTGGAAAAACAAGTGGAGGGTTAGGGCCCCGTAGGTGGGTTTCTGTATTAGGTAAATGTATGGTGGAAAATTTGCGGATGGTCAAACTGACGGTGGATGAAATGGATGGTTAATGATACTGCAGAGGTGTAGTTGAAACTAGAGACATTATGAAGTATCCTAGGAGTCCATTGGTAAAGCTATCAAAATGAGGAGGAGTATGTGGCTGGTTCTTGACGATGTGTAAGACTATCGAGACTCCCATCCCTAAAGGGTGAAAACAACATGAGTGTCAAAGTGCCAAGGGGGACTATGAATGGGAAAACTCATGTGGGTGAGAGTTCTATTAGGTGATAGTACCGAAATGCAGCCGAGGTGACAGTACTGTCGAGCCGGATATATAGAGGCAAATATCAGAGGGTATAACTGGAAAATGCATTGTGATATTCAGAGGGAAAGACTACATGCAAGTGTTGATAATATACCTGAAGGGAGACTGCTGAGATATGATGAACAAGTACCCGCACACATGAAAAGTGAATACCCGACGTGAACGATATTTGAAGAGAAAGATCATAGAGTAGATATTCAATAATGTAAGCATGCGTACCTGAGCATAATAAGAGAAAAATGTCACGCGGGGGCTAAGGATGGAAAGTGGCCCAGGGAATGGAATGGTGTAGTGGATGAGATGTTGATCCCGTGGCTGAAGACGGATCAAAAAACGGATGGCCAGAGCTCCCGAAATGGAGTCTAGAAGTGTGGCAAAAAAGGACTATATATAGCTGTAGGGCCCACAATGCCACCTCATTTGTATTTTCTGTCAGAGTGATTGGATGATAGATATTCAGAGGAGATTTGGAGATTCTGGGAGAATGAGGCAGCCGATTCAGGACCAACAAGCTTCATGTTAGTTGTCTTATCATCCTGCATAAAATTAGGGTTTCTATTTTTGGGCAGGGCCTGTACAGAGGGATGTAGAGGGGGTTTTGTGGGTGTGGGACCCCCTGTGCGCAGGCGATTAAGAAATATACGTGCATGGGTATGCACCTATAATGTGGATATCCATGCACGGGGGCACCCTAATGGGGGAAAAAGACATGCATGGTATGCACGCCTGTAAGCTTAACAACTACGCATGCGTGCACAACTGTGTAGTGAATAGGCGCGCTATGATGTGCACCTGTATATGTGATAGGGGAGTACGAAGGCGCCTCTTTATGGCCAATAGGTGTGCATGTGGGCGCGCCTGTGGGATGAACAGGTGCACATGTGTGTTCGCCTGTGGGGTTAGATAACCACACCTTGGAGGCAAAGTTGAAGGGTGAAAAACTTATCTTTTTTGGAGATGTTGATGTGTTTATGGTTGATATGGCTGATCAAGAACTGGATTATGTGAATGCAGGTGATCATTTGGATGATGCCGGTTCACTAGAGAGAGAGATATTGGTCACATCTCATGGAGGCCGTGACCAATGAGGAGCTGGCGGTTCATGACACTTTGGCAGCTTGTGGGCTGCTGAAGTTCTTTGAGCGCCCCTTGGTATGGGCCCAGGAGTACCTCCTGCAGTTCTTGATTCATATGTGGAGTCTAGATCTACATTGTTTTATGGTGCGAGGTGAGTAGCTGGCCTTCATTGTGGTGGAGGATGTTTATTTTCTGTCTGGGATCCCTTTTCGGGGAACTCTCTTACCGTCGGAGCCCGTAGTACCTGGGGATGGGAAGTTGGCTACCTTAGGCCAGAGGTACTGTACGCGGGATGACTTCATGTTGGGCTCCGTGGTGAGTATTGGGGTGATGGATGCCATGGTTCATCGCTGTGTGGCAGCGATGGTTGTGAGGGTATATGGGTCCCTCGTGACTCAGCGAATCAGTGGTGGTCAGCTGAGGATTATGGAGAGGGCGTTGGTAGGAGAGCATTTTGCTTGGGGCTTGATGCTACATGCCAATATGGTAGGGCAGCTGGACAGGTGTTGTACTACAAACTTAGGGGAGTTTTCATTTGGGTCCATCTTGGTGGCATGGTTTCTAGAGAGGGTGTCGATGTTGCGCCCTAGAGTGTTGTTGGGCACACGTGGTGTGCGAGAGCCGCGACTGAAGCGGTGGTCTAGGATCTTGATCCGTCACGGTGGTGTGGAGGGTGGCCATTATTTCACGACTGAGGCTGCACAGGTGTGGTGGTAGATGCCACATATCATACTGTAGTATCCATACTATGGGGTGGACTTCCAGGGTGATCCAGAGATGGTATTGCCTCCAGGAGAGGTATTCGACCACGAAGGTACGATGTATTTTTTTATGGTTTGATCTTTAGATAGTATAGCATGTGTATTATGTATAGATGGATGTTGATGCTATCATTTGTTTGTTGTATGTGTAGATGTGGGACCTCGTGGGTGCGAGGTTGAGTTGGTTAGAGCGTCAGCTCGTCAGGGGCCGGTGAGACCTCCGTGGGGAGAGCCGCAGGCATGAGAGAGATGATGATGGGAGGATTTTGGGGTGAGGCTTGTTGACAATGAGAGAGCAGCTAGGAGAAACTGTTTTGACGACCTTGGTGCAGGGACATCACATGCTCCTCCGGCCGAAGCCGGGGGAGAGTTTGAGGATATTCACTGCTGCTTGGAGGCGGTGCTACAGGGAGTGCTTGAGGACATGTGGTTGCGTATCTAGGACGAGGGCATCCTAGAGCAGTGTGTGGGGGTTCCATTGATGTGGCGGACCATGGTTTGGAGAGCAGCAGTAGCAGGTGCTTCGATGACTGGGTGACTACCTCTAGGTCCGGAGGGACCGATAGCGGGTGGGGCACCACCTCCTGAGGGAGGGCCAGGTGGTGGTGCTCTAGAGGCACCATGAGTGTATCTGTATGTATTTTTGTATTTTATATAGGCTGATGAGCCCATTTTGTATATTTTTGACATCCAATTTTGTACTGATAGGGATGAGGTGATTCACTGGCCTACAGATGTTTGTACAGGATGTACTCTATTTTTTGTAAACATTTTGATGGCACATTTGACCGATCTATATATATATACATTTTGGGATCCTTGCGATGTTCACATGTGTTTTATGTGTTCGTGATGATGTCTAATTTATATGCTGTGATAAATGGTTGATGATTTACATATGCATATTGGTACTTTGATGTGATAAATGCCAATATAGCACTAGGTTGGCCATGTTATCTGCTATTTGATTAAATTGTCTTGGAATATGTGTAAATTTAATGAAATCAAAATGTCGAGATAAAAGTATAACTTGTAGGTATTTGCAAACGAGGCAAGGATCACGGACACGATACACATTGTTGAGCTAGAGGACGACCAGTTGGGAATCTAATAAGATGCTAAGGTGACGAATATGATGATGGCTAGCCTCGGTGAGGAGACCAATGAAGACGATGTATTCTTCTTGGTTGTTGGTTGCTAAGCCCAAACATATGCCGCTGGAGTGGAGCAGTTCATGTGAGGGGGAATAGAGGGCCCAAGCGACCGAAGTGAGATTCTATGTCCAACGGCTAGCGCCGTCACCGTAACCGATGTGGTAGGCCGATGGAAAAGGCATATGTCAATAACACAAATGATATTTTAGACATGAGGTATGGAAAAAATGATTAAAAACACTACAAAAGAAATAACCTAGTGTAGAATGGCTACTCTCAGGCGTAAAATTTATTTAAATACAACCCGTTGACGGGTTCTTTGAGGGTGTGGCCCTTGGGGGAAACCAGGATGTATGCGCCTTTAGTGAGGCAATGTTGGATAATGTAAGGTCCATGCCATAGTGACTCAAATTTTCCATGGCCGAGGGTATCGTGAGTGATATCGTAAGCAAGGACGAGGTCACCTTCGTGAAATGAGCGAAGGTTGACATGGCGATCAAAGGTGGATTTTGACTATTTTTTGGCTGCTTCATTGTTCTGTAATGAAGATCGACGATCTTAATCCAAGGACTCCAAGTTCAGCAAACACTGCTCTATTGGAGCAATGTTGGGTAATAGCTCAATCGCGGTGCGTAAGGTGGGAATTTCACACTCGATAGGAAGAGTGGCCTCGATCCCGTGGACCAGATGAAATGGTGTGAAACCAGTGGCAGTTTTCATGGTTGTATGGTAATCCCATAGCGTGGAAAATAACATATGATGTGTAACACCCTGTTTCCCCCAGTTTGTAAAAATAACTGGACTGGCCGGAACTATGGAAAACTCAGGAATATGAATATGTGATGTGACTGGATCTTATGGAAAAGGTCAATGAATGTGAATAACATTATGAATTTATATTGCAGGACTGCTGAGAGGGGATGTGTAGAAAAAGATACCATGATGGGGGTGGAAGGCACCTGGAAAGGTGGCGTTAACTTCCACCGAGAATTAATACCGTATTTGGACTTCACTGGCCCGAAGAACCAAAAGCGGCTCGCTGGCCCCGAATTAAATGTCTCGTAGGCTGGCAATATTGATGGCTCCTCAGGAATTAATGAGGGATGGGGAGGTGAACCACCCATCCGTAGAGCCATCATGACTAAACAGTACGAGGGAAATCATGCCACACGCAACCTCGGAAGAGGATAAGGCGTGGGGTAGAAGTGATTGGGGGGCAGATGTGAGGGGAGGAAGAGAGCTCTGGCAATATGCAGAGTGACTGATAGTAGAGAGGAAGGAGAGTAACCTTCACTCCTGGTCACTGGCAAACAGAGACGCAGTCTCATAGCATCGTGGTCTCAGTTCGGGGGTGGCTAGTGGTAAATCCGCTGGGAGTCGCTAAGCCTACGGTTGGGTGGAAACGAGCACCCCTCTCAGCAGTTGCATAACCCATGGTGTTATTTCT
>ML799359.1:251715-270631 GCA_009831015.1 Picea engelmannii | reverse complement strand
TTATGCTCATAAGCTGTGAAATTGTGAATAATTTCAGTGTAAGAATGTCTGTATGATATTTTGCTCAGTACTGGTAGTTGTATGTTTATAATGGAAAGACTATGTATGGCCTCTTACCTCATAAGTTGTTATTTATATGCGTACTGATCTAATTCAGACTTCATGTCTGGTTCTCAGGAGAGAGATACCCTTATCTACCTCAGATGTACTCTGGGTAAACTTCCACTAGAGGTACCCTTCTCAAACACCCATCGAGAACCTGGAGGAAGGACGTGAAGGTGTGAGGCCTTAGTAACCCTGCACGAGGAGGAGCGATCCTCTTGAAAACCCAAGATGGCAGCATAAGGATGAAGTATTGAATCGATGGATGAGATCTCGTCGGGATATCTATGGTCACTCACGACCGTCAGATCAGAAGAAGAAGTTGGAAGGTTAAGTACCTTGACCCTAATTAGGTGTTGATCGATGAATGCGATTTCATCGGGAAATCTGTGGTCACACCCGACCGTTATATTGGTAGGATAAAGTGGAGTGTTAAGTGCCTTACCCCTTTGTTTTCTGTGTCTTCGTGGACAACGAAGAATTCGGGACCGTAGACCTCCAAGGTCCATGGGAGTATCTAGACCGTTGATTTTTCCACGTCCAGGGAGTCGTGGAAGAATGCATGGGTAGGAACCAATCTGAGTCGTCAGATCTTGGCTGGAAAAACCGACAGCCGTTGGATCTGTCAGGAGTTGCCCGAGGGTTAAAACTCCAACATATAGTGGTGAAAACCCCATGATAGATCTGAGTCGTCTGAATGATGGAGGTCACGTGTCATGAGATTACCCATTTCAGGAAATCGGGAATCACGGAATTGGGAATCCTAATGACGAGAGTTCAGGATTTTCCATGGTGAAAACCATGGAATAGATCTGAGTCGTCCGAATAATGGAGGCCATGTGTCGTAATATTTCCCATTTCGGGAAATCAGGAATCGCAGAATCAGGAATCCTGATGACGAGAGTTCGGGATTTTCCATGGTGAAAACCTTGGAATAGATATGAGCCGTCCGAATGACGAAGGCCACGTGTCGTAAGATTACCCATTTTGGGAAATCGAGAATCGTAGAATTGGGAGTCCTGATGACGAGAGATCGAGACTTTCCATGGTGGAAATCCCGGGACAGATATGGACTGACAGATTTATGGAGGCTACATGTCTAAAGATTATCCACAACAGGAAACCGGGGATCAAGAATTCAAGAGCCTCGTGATCGAGAGTTCAGACTCTCGTGATGATAAGTCTCGATGAAAGGACGAGATTCTTCCGAAGGATCTCAGGGTCTGTAATGACCATCGGATGTGAGGAAGAGATGTCGGCTTTAAGCTGGGGCGTGAATGCACATTAAGGTAAGCAACAAGTATATCTGGATGGCCAGAGTCCACCCACCCAGATCTATGGCTGAGGTTTCATTCCGAAGCCCCCTTGCTGTTCTGCCTTTAGCGGTGGGGGGGGGGGGTCCAGAATCGGACGCGCAACTCTCGAACGGTTGAGATTAATTCACCTTGATCAATGGTGCTCAGGTGAATTCCGGACCCCCCTTGCCATTCTCCCTTTAATGGGGGGGGGGTCTGGAATAGTGTGGCGTGTGAAGTGGGGCCCCCTCCTGTCCTGTCTACTACCATGTCAGACTTCCCCCTCTACCACCTGTATTCCACTTAACCATGCGACGGGGCCTGTCCTCTTTGACTATTCTCTAGCCCTGTTGGGATTCGTCCCTATTGGCTGGACGCTAACCCTATCGGAGTTCGGCGGTTGCAGAGTCGAATGATTCAACACCCTTGTAGTGCCGAGGCGCAAAATACAAAGAGGCACCGCGATTATTTGAACTATGACCATGACCCGCGACCACATGGGAACGGGGAGAGAGAAAGAGTTTGCTTGCGCTAGGCCTCCATAGGTAATTCGGGGGCTCTAAGTCAGCAGAAATCAACAAATTTTTTTATTGAGGTAGTGGGTATGTGACATGATGCCAATTGGTCTTATCTTTATTAATCGTGCGCTGCAACATGGTCTTGAGAAATTTGTTAATTGCTTTGACCTGTCTGTTGGTCTGAGGGTAGTATGGTGAGGCGAACTCGTGGGAGAAGCCTAACCTATATGAGAGTTCAACGAAAATATCATTCTCGAAATGTTTCCCATGATCAGAGACTAGTTGGAGTGGTACTCCAAAGCGGGATATGACGTGTTTAAAGAAAAACGCGTTGTTGTGTCAGCGGTGTTGTTGAAGGTAGGCATGGCTTCAGCCCATTTTGTGAAGTAATCGACTGCAACGATGATGTATTTGTGTCCATTGCTGGATGGAGGGTTACAAGTCATGAAGTCGATGCCCCATTTACAAAAGGGGCCTGCAGTAATGACTGGGTGTAGAAGAGTAGGTGGTGCTCGTTATTTGTTGGCATAAAGCTGACATTTATCACATCGCTTCATGACATGAATGCAATCATGAAATAATTTAGGCCAAAAGTAACCTGTGCGGATGATTTTCTGAGCGGTGGATATCCCTGAGAGGTGGCCCCCACAAGCGCCATTGTGGTAGTCATTCAAGATGCGATCGACCTCGTCGATAGTTAAGCATCGATGGAGAACTGTGTCGACTCCTCGCCGATATAAGACATCACTGATGAGTAAGTAGCATGGGGCCTAGTGACGAATAAGTCGATGATCATATCTAGAGAGGTGATTTCCTAATTTTTGTGTTCGGAGATAGACGAGGAGATCGTCTTACCAAGGGTCATCCGAGGGGATGTAAAAGAGATGTTCATCGGGGAAGTCAGTATTGACAGGGGAAATGGTAGTATCGGAGGGGAAATCCATGATGAGTTTGACTATGACGAGATATTTCTTTCTCTTGGGTGTTGAAAATTTGAGATCGTACTCCTGAAGGATGACGATCCATTGGGCAAATTTGCCGTTAATTTTCCGACGACTGAGCAAGTATTGCATGGGGTTGGAATTTTCTACGACTTTTGTTGTTCGAAGCAGAATGTAATGTCGCAGTTTCTGGACTGCGAGGACGACGACAAGGGATAGTTTCTCTTCGTGATTGTATTTCAAGGGTGTCCTTGAGAGGTTTTTACTAATGTAGTAAATGACATTCTGACAATCATCATCCCCTATTTGAATGAGAACTCCTGCTACTGAGACAACTAAGTCTGATATGTAGAGGATATAGTCGCGATTATAGTCGGGTGGACTAATCAAAGGGGCGTTGGAGAGTGTCATTTTAATATCGTCAAAACTGTTTTGGGCATGTTCATCCCAGTGGAATGGGATGTCATGGTGTAGTAAGCGAAGGAAACCATGTGCTCGAGTGGCATAGTCTGGGACAAATCACCGTAAAAATTTAGCTTTGCCTTGTAGGCTCTACAGTTGGCATAAATTTCGAGGAGGGGGAATTTTCATGATGGCTTGGACCTTGAGGGGGTCCACGGTAATACCGCTTTGGGAAACAATGAAACCAAGAAGGAGGCCAACAGTGACACAAAATACACACTTGAGGGGGTTCAAGCGGATATTGTACTGATGACACCTTTGGAAGAAGATTTGTAAATCAACGAGCTATTGGGTGCGTTTCTTGGATCGTGCTGTGAGTCCGTCCAAGTATGTGAGGATGATATGAGCTAGATCATGAAAGATGTATGTCATGGCTCATTGGAAAGTTGCGCCAGTGTTCTTGAGGCCAAAAGGCATGACACAATATGCAAAAATACCCCAAGGGGTGGTGAATGCGGTTTTGTATTGATCAGTTGGGTGGATTTGGATTTGGTTGTAGCCAAAGAAACTGTCCATGTAGGATAAAGCCTCATGGACTGCGTAGTCGTCGATAATTTGATCGATGAAAGGCATTGGAAAGTTGTCTTTGGGACATGCGTGATTGAGATCGTGAAAGTCCGTACATACACGGATGGTGCCCTGTGTTTTTTTAATGGGGACAAGGTTGGAGACCCATGATGTATAGGCGATGGGGTAGATGAACCCATCAACCGTAATTTTTCAATCTCGGCTTTGATGGCCATTGCTTTGGATGGGTGTAGCGGTCATTGTTTTTGGCAAACCGGTGTGATATCAAGGCAGGTGTCTATGCGATGTTCGACAATAGAGGGATCAAGGCCAGGCATCTCTGTGTATGATCAGGCAAAAATATCCCAGTATTCTTGGAAGAGGTCTTTGTAGGCAATAATTTCTTTAGGAGTGCATGCGGTGCCAATGGTGATTTCCTCGACGACTCCATTTTTTATGGAAATATCGATTTTGATGGTAGGGGAAATGTTGGCCATATTTCCTTCTTCAAAAGAATCAGAAGCAGGGATAGGGTTGTTGAACCAGTCGATATGCCCTGATGGGATAAAATCCTTGGTTTTGACTACGTGTATGGGGTGTTGGTTAGGAGGCACGAAAGCTTCCTGTGAAAGGAAGAGAACTCTGTGGTGTAGCGCATCCCATGGGCAGTCGGGGGTGGTTAATTCCTCAAGTATGTCCTCATCACAGTGGAATTGTCTGGAATACAAGGGATCTAAAAGAGTGATATCGGTGACTGTCACCGTGTGATTATCGTCTGGTGATGAAGAAGCAGGGGGAGTAATGCAAGGATATTGCGATGGTTCGCTCGACATAAACCAAATATCGAGATACTGAGGATTAAAAATGGTAGTTGGGCGTAAAATTTCCGTGGGGAAATGAACGGGGGAATTGGGGGGATTTGGGGGTAAATCCTTGTATAAGTCATCCAAGAAACATGAAGGAGTAGGGAGTGCTTCAGGTTCAGGAGAAAAAATATGAAGAACCTCTGGTGATGGAGTAGGGTTAATCATCGATTCTATAGGGGGGGTGAAGGAGTTTGAATCAGGGCCACTTGGCATTGCCTGTATTCAATGATCATAGGACATTGATATGTGAAATGATCTAAGGATTCGTAGAGAGAGCAAGGGCATGTCATACGTTCATTTATTGAATTCATGACATAATGGATGTCAGTGACATTTGGTGAGGATGATGTAGATGGATTGGGTTCTTGGTGGAAGCTCTGGTGTACTGCTGTTAACGTTTGTCAGAATTGAGGTAGCACTGGGAAATGGTGTGTATAATGGCCATATTTTGAACATATGGCACAAGCGAATTTGGTTCGCATTCCTTTGCTACTTATGTTAGGGGAGGTAGTGGAAATGCTTGATGAAGTGACGAGCGATGATGGTGTTTGATTGAGTTGAATTAGGTTACGTAAATCTGGTAGAGATGGGCATTTGTTGGTTGGGTGTCCATCTTTCTCACATAGTGCGCAAGGAGGTTGGACACATGGGGGTAGGGGAGTAGCGGGCTCTTTCTTTTTACGTCTTCCCCCAGTTGTAGCAGCGGTGGTAGTGAGTGGGGATGTTGGCAGTGTTGTGGGAGTAGGTACTAGAATCTGCATCAGAATTCCTTTGGTTTCAGGAGGGAGGGATGGTTGAGGGACCATGGCGGGTGGATGTAGATACCATACTAAAATTTCCAGCACCATATTGGGAAGGGTAAGAGTTGCGGCTACTTGGAAATCTTGTATGCCTGGTGGAGGGTAACAGAAGGGGATTTGAGTGAGAGCTTGGGGGAGTGTCTCCCAAACTGGAATGTGGCCTTGAGGTAAGGTGTAATTAGGAATAGGTGAAGGTAGAGGGTTTTCAGGTAATTCCTGAGGAAGAAGGTCTGCGACTAATGGGACGTCAGATATAAGAGAGGCCTCATTAGTAGGGAGGGTATCTCTAATTTCAGTTGCATTGGATGAGACAACACATACCTTATTGGAAGGATGAATAAGTGGTGGTGCGCCATGATATGTTCCAAGCAAGGATGGGTCTTTGAAAATTTTGGGGCCCATATTGATGAGTGGGTAGGTATTGGGATTAGTGTGGACGAAAAGGATGATATTATCGATGTTGGCATAAGGGTTAGGCTCATAATGTGAAACCTGATCGATGGTAATGATATTCCCGTTATGGGGGAACATCATGGTTCGAAAGATGGAAGAGGCAACTTCCTTCATAGCATACATGTAGCTACGACCGAACAAGATATTGTAATCAAGTGGGGTATCAATAACTTCAATGTCAATGAGAATGGTCTTGCCCCCGAGTTCTATGGGGACATTTTGGAAGAGTCCTTCGGGAGAAGATGGTCGTCTGTCATAGGCTCTTAAGGTAATGGAAGATGGTATAAGTTTGGGAGAACCAAGTTTCTTCCATATAGATTTTGACATGATGCACGTGGACGCACCTTCATCAATGATGCACTGATGAACTTGAATGTTCCAAATTTTAAAGGGGATTTGAAAAGCGATGAGAGCGGGGAGGCAAGGTTCTCCACTATCGAGATCAAATGTGATGAGTCGAGTATCAACAAGGTCGACTTCCCTCAAGGTGGAAAGTAATGACTTCCATTGAGTGGGACAAGTTTGCAGTACTTCTAAGACTGACATGGCAGCTGAGGATTGTGCCCAGTCATCGACCAAACTGTAATTATGAGCTACCCTAGCCTAAGGGTTGTGGACATTCTTGCGCAATGGGATGTGAGGGATGAAAAGATGTGTTTTTGTGTTAGGGAGAGGGATCATCAAAGGGGGTCCCGTTGGGACTGGGATTGTTTCTGGGGGGATGGGAGTAGACTTAGAAGGTGCATTGTATTGACGACTACGTGTTTTTAGAAGGACTTCTTCCTCACTAGTGAGGAGGATAGTATGATCTGCGGGTTTTCTTGGATTGGGATATTGTCCCAATTGTGGTGGGGTAGACTGCATGTCCTGTTGGGTGTTCATCAGTCCTTGGTGTGGAATGGGGTTATGCATCACGACTGGGCATGGTTTCTACGCGTACTATTGTGGGGCCTATTGCGGGGAAGGTTGTGTGGGAGGACATGGTCTATTTCCAGATTCTTTCATCCATTTAAAGTCAGCGATTTGGGGGCAATGATGAGTATAATGGCCAAACTCACAACAAAGGGAACAAGGGAAATTTGGTCGGAGATTGTTGTTATTTTTCCCTTGACGTCTGTTGTTGTTTCCCCCCTGGGGGTTCTAAGTCCCTTGATTCTAGTTGCCCCCAGTAGGTTGGTTCTGTTGGGGGTGATTTTTGCCTTGGCCTGGGTTATTATTGTTCTGATTTTTTCCTTTCTTTTTGGCGTTATTTGACTGATGGGTTGGATTTTCCATGTTCAGTTGTTCAAAATTTTGATATGGCTGAATGGGAGAGGGTTGAACAAAATTAACCCTAGCGTGAGGGTGTCCTTGTGGTGGAGCCATGGGCTGTGGAGGGCCAGGAAATGGAAAGTATGGATTATGTTGTGGTAATGATCCGTAAGGTACATAGGAAGGCATGGCGCTTTCGCTAGTACTTAGGGTATAAGCTGAGGTAGATGGAGTTCCAGAGCTTGTTTGGATAGGTGGGTGTATTGTGGGTGTCAGTGGTGGCCCACTAGTAGGTGGAGGAAGGGCAATAGGATATGGTTGTTGATAAGGAGGTGGAGGATAATAAGGGAGTCCTCCATAGGCCGATGGATATTGAGGTGTGCCATACATTGGTGGTTGTTGGGTTTGTGGATTGTGATGTGTGGTGTTACCAATCAATCCATCTGTTGAGTGAGACATATCAGGTTTGTCTTGTCCAAATGACATGGGTCTTGGGAGATCAGGAAGTACTGTGTACAAGTATCTTGATTGTGAATATATGAGGTCGTATTGTTGAGCCTTACTAATGGCTTCTTCTTCTGATTAAGGGAAGGTGGAAGCCACATCGTTACCGAGGAGAGAGACAAGTGATCTGAGAAACCAATCAAGACATTGTTGTTTGGTGGTTTCTTCTTTGCACAAACTACGTCGTTGACGCCACTCATGAATGTGATCAGCGATATGTGTGGCTGAGGTTTGTTGAAAATCTGAGAGTAGTTCAAGACCCTTGTCGTGGTGGATTGGTAATTGAAATAAGGTCAAAAATTCTTTGGCCAAGGACTCGAAAGTTGCATGGGACCCTGATTTTTCATCTACATATCACTTGGTTGATGGGCCAGTGAGTGTGCATTGAAATAATCGTAGTTAGATGGAATCATCCATAATGTTGTTGGAAGAGAACCATACGTGGAAGGTCATGACATGGTTGGCAGTGTTGTCTCCTACCTTTCCTTGAAACTTGGGAATGTTTAAAGGTAGTTTGGTAGGCATTGCAGGCCATGTGGGGTCATGCAATATAGGATCATTTGTGAGTTTTCTTAGATCTGGTATGTTGACAGAAGCCAAATATGGCATATGGAGTGGTGGTGGAGGGTTAGTTCTAGCCATGGTGTGAGTGTTTTGTGGACCTGACCCTTGAGGGGGATTAAGTGGGTTTGTACTTCCTCCTTGAGGAGAAATTGCCCCCCTGCTTCTGTGTAAAGGAGAGCGGGTGGGTTTTTGACCATGGGAAGTGGACCCAAGTAAAGTGGAACCAAGCAAAGCTGATACTAAGATAGTGGCACTCACGTGGGTGTGAGAAGGTGGGGCCAATGAGTTGGCGAGACTAGTAACTCCTCCTAAAATAGGAGGGAGATTTAGCAAGCGTCTAGAACAACGGGAGCTCTGTGGGTCCCCTATGATGTCCGACTAGTTAAGTGGATGTGTGCAAATGGTGATGAGAGTAAATAAATGAACAAGATCTTTTGTTGTAATTTTTAGACCTTCACAATATATTTCACAATTTTTAGATGTAATCACAAGGTCATCATATATAAATCATTTTGATAAAGAAACATATATGTGGGTAGGTGGAATTTGTCCATGTGGGAGAAAAAAGAAAACAAATGCTTGTGTCCTAAAAGACGTAATGTTCTTCCTCTCAAATAACACTGGACCTTCCAATATCACTCAACAGTGGGGTCTGAAGCCACCAGAAGAGAAACTAGTGAAGGATGAAATCATCAGTTATAATGTTGGGTAGAGGGGGAATATCTGGAAAGAACTGGTGATATTTCCTAATAGCCACACAAAATTTGATCAAGGTGCAATTGCAGCCCACAATTGCCACCTGGGTAGATGTCCTAAAATTTGGTCACTATGTACCTCGGTCAAAGTGCGACATTTAGATTTTTGGCCTCAGAAATGGGTCACGGGATGGATCCCATCCAAGGGGTGGGTGCCTCAAGGGGGGATGCACAGAACAACCAGACCTCAGCCTTCAACCCTTCATGGGTATCTCCCTGCCTTATGGTGTAGGAACACTTGAGTTGGAGGATTTGAAAGTTCCCTATTTGTCAACTTCTATTGTTTTTGACAATGTGAGAAACAGATAACGGGGAGTTATTTGGATGCTTATCCCTGAAATCCTACCTAGGCTAAAAACTTCTTTTGGCACCTCTTGTAGAGGAAAACTTAGTGAGTTTTTAGAGATTTTTAGGTGTGTTTGTTTGAGAGGTTGGGGGTGTGAACCAACCTTGTTAAAATTAAGTGGGAGTGGATAGTCTTGTCAAGAAAAGGGTGGGGCGTTTCAGAATCCCGTTGGAAGAAACTTACTTCAACCTCCACGATTTTTGGATAAAACTATGTGAGTGATTGGTGAACTTTGTATGTGAACAAGTGAAAGTGTGCCAATTTTTAATAATTTAGGTGCCACCTTGCTGCATGTGGACTTCACTTGGTCCTTACAAGCGTTGATTACCTAAGTTGCTATGTGTCATTGGTACAACCTTGTAGAATTTTAAAGTCCCTAGGAAACTAGCATGTGGACATGTGGGTCCTTACTATTCCTTTAACTCCCTATTGTGATTTAATCTAAGAAAGCTTTGAAACTAACCTAGCTTTGTGCACATGTGGGCATGTATATTGGGCCCATTACAAAACCTTTAAACTTCCCTGGTGAGTTAATCTAAGAAAGTAAATTTCAACACTATCCTATCTTTGTAGCATGTGGGCATGTATGGGCCCTTACAAATTTAAGGTTTGTTTGAAAAATAAACTAAGAGGAGTCCCGAGGAGGTGTTGTCCTCTCCTAAATATTTTGTCTTTTTTAAGGGAGATGAAATTTTCCCTCAACCTCTTTCTGATTCTCAAGATCACTTTGGAGCGCAAGAGAAGAGCATACTCAACGATTGATATCCAACTTCTGGTCCCAATGCAAGTTTTATATGTGATTAAAAATGATTCCAACTTATACTATTAGTCAAAGCAAGCCATCCATGTGGAAAAACGAAAGAAAAAGAGGAAATAATGATTTTAAACCCCCTAAGTGCCTATGTTTTGACTAATCCCTTTATATGGAGAGGGAACTAAGTGTGGTGATAGTTACAATGTGCATGAAATCAATTTTAAGAAGGTTGTGGGCCTTCCACAGATCACAAAGAGCTTACAATGTGTATTTTTCTGCACATGTGCACGGGTCTCAGAGTAGACAGAGGCATTATTCAACCAGTCTTTAGTGTGAACAAGGGGCCATTTAGGGCACCCTTAGGTATTTGACCAGCCACCCATCTGGATTCAACCAAGATTTGGATGTCAAATCGACTTGAAAGATGAACCAGAAGTGGGTGGGAAGCCGACCAACATCATAAATGTGTCGTTCTGAGGTGTGCGCGGCTTTTAGCGTCCACAGTTGCACCTCGGGTGCATGTGCACTTTTTGGGCGTTTTCGACTGACGAATGTGCGTGCGCGTCCTGTATATCCTTAGCGCATGCATATTTTACAACTGGTTGTATAGTTTTGGACCTTTTGGAAATGTATTTTTGGTAATTTTTGGTCCATGGGTGAACAAATAGTTGTTTTGAAGATGTTGGATTCCTATAACCATTTGCGGATGAGTTTTTAGTGATAACACTTAGGTCTCACCCTTTTCCATAGGCTCCTCGATCCCTGTGAGGCTGACTAGATCACACCAGGATCCGCAGCCTACGATCTAACCCTCAGGACCAAGTCACTCACTAATCCCCTCGCTCACCAGATTAATGACTCGTATAGTTCTTACAATCCTCTCTCCCTCTGTGGGTGTCTGTTTCTCTGTCCCCCCCCTTGTCTCCTCCTTAAGTACTACTTATTTATATCATTGGCTCACCAGCCTTTACAATTCATTACAAAAACCCTAACCCTAGCGTCGTTAGGTCTTCCTTGCATGTGCGCCTCGCCTGCTTCTCTTACACGTGTGGCTTTTCCTTCCACCTGTATTTTTCTGCTTGCATACTTCTCCTCCAAAAATAACCTTTCTCCCTAGCTAGGCCTACATCCAACAATGGTTTACTTGTGAGTTTTGGTAGTTGGATCTTGTTGTTGTAGCAACATTTTTCTATAGCCAATTGGATACTCTAATATATCTTTGAAAACATCATTAATCAACCCTCTTTTACCATCAAAGTTTATGTTTAAGTATTGGAACATTATGTTGGAATACTGAGAGGGGGGTAAATCAATATGAGCACTTATTACCACTTTTAACCATAATATTAATCTTCAACTTATCATGAATTTATCATTAGAATTCAATATATCATCAGCATTATAAATCAAAAGTGCTTAATAAATAACCACGGAAACAAAGTACACCATAATTTATGTGGAAACCAAATGGGAGAAAACCACAAAATTATTTTCTTATATATCAAAGAATACATTCATTGAAAGCACCAACTTCCCAATTCTTCAACTACAACTAGAAGGAGGCTCCAACCCCCTATTTACATGCTCCAACCTGAAGGAATCTCCAACTCCCCAATTCTCTAGCTCCAACCAAAAGGAGGATACAACCCCCTTTCCTTGCCCCATCTTGCCTCCCTGAAATACAAGTGTAGACCAGCATGTCACTACCATTGATATCATCACTGCCACAATCACTGTCACTTCCACAATCACTATCATTGATACAATCATTGTCAATGATATATCAACCTGTCATTGCCACAATCACTGTCACTACCACAATCATTTTCATTGCTATATCAACCTGTCCCTTCCATTGATATTCACGCATCAATGAAACTAGATCTACTCGCATAGATCATATACCAAGATCACCAACACCATATATCAACCATGTAAAAAAACTTGTAACATAACATCAACCATGTACAACAACCTGTACCATACCAAGTGCCTCAACCATATACCACATCACTCATGATATGCCTTAATCATATCATACACCATGTACCATAATATATGCCAAAAATATATGTCAATGCCACAAAGATGTGCCTCTAACAATGAACCATAACATCCATATACCAAGTACCAATGATATGTCTCAAGCATGTATCAATGTCACCAAGACATGAACCTCAACCATATACAACCATGTACCAAAAGATCCTCCAAGACATGACTTAACAATGCGCCATACCATCCATGATACAAGCATCAAACAAACACATAAAAGACATACCTCTACTCATGAAGAAGACCTGGTGCATACCATCACATACCATAGATCAACACGGTGCATATCATCTTCAGAAAACAAGAGATGGCATCTTCTTCATGATCTTTTCACAGATTCGCAATATGTATACTAGCAACTCACGGATGTACAGACCTTTCCTCACTACAACCTGCAGATGTTCCCGCCTTTCTTCACTGCAACTCGTAGATAGCCTCAAAAATTTAGTTTTCATACTTTTCTTTAACTTCCCTTTTCTACCTCATACTTCACTTCTTCATACTTCGCTACCTCAGATATACCATGAAAATATTTACCAAAAACACTTGAAATATAGATAATCATTTAACTTATGTGTATCCAAATGAGGGTTTCTTGATGTGTATTTATAATTGTCCAAGTGACTCCTTTAATAACTTTAGTCTGACCTATAACATTTAGTTGCAACAACTTTTCCTTCTTTAATTAATTTGGGGCCAACTTGTAACTTCCTTTTTGCAACCATTTGGGGTCTTCTTGATCATTACTTGAAGGCTTCAACTTCAAGAGACCATAACTCCTCAACCCTGAGGATCCACGTGGCGTACCATCTATCACCGAAAACATAATGAAGAGGAATAACCATCCATCAATGTTTTAACTGCATTTACAATGTCCTTCATGTCATTTTTATTAAATCAACTTATGGTGCCATGACCACACCTTCGGGGCTTCTTCAAGGGTTGAAATCAATCACAATCAATCTTTCAAAAATATACTCCTTTGGCATTCATGACAACACTCACGCATGGCAACACTCATTCTCATGCTCATGCTCCCTTGTCTTCATGCTACTCTCTGATTCCATGCCTTTGTTATTTCTCTCTCCCTTTGACATCAATGGCAAAGGGTAACTCTCCTTGGGGATGCTCCCCCTATATGCAAGATGTTGATTTTTCTTCTCTGTTGATATTTCTAGTCATGGTGCTTCCTCGTGTAAATATTTGATGGTGCTTCTCTCCCCTTGTCTTGCTATGTCAAATGTCATGTAGATCATTGTGGGGCATAAACTACTCCAAGTTTTTTTTGAAGATACTCACAATTTTCCTTTGAAAGTGGTTTGGGAAATATATATGCAATATACTCTTTTGTCCCAATGAACTCTAGCTTGATTTTCATCTCTGTAACATGTTCCCCTAGAAAGTGAAACTTGATTGGAATGTGTTTTGTCTTGGAATGCATCACTAGATTCTTGGATATATTAATAACATTGGTGTTGTCAAATAATATTGAAATGTGATCATCATACTTCACTTGTATATATTGTAGGGTTTGCTTCATCCAGAGAACCTGAGTACAACATGTTGTTGCTGCAATATATTCTACTTCTATTGTAGATAATGATATTGATGGATGTTTCTTGCTTAACCAGGATACCAGAAAATCCCCTAAGTAGAAGGTTGATCCACTTGTAATTCTTCTATCATCATTGCTTCATTCCCAATATTCATATGTGTAGGAAACCAAATATATATCATTCCCTTTTGGATACCATAATCCAAACTCTTATGTTCCTTCAAGATATCTGAATATCCTCTTTGCTGCCATAACATGTGTTTCCTTTGGTGTTGCTTGAAACCTTGCAACCTTTCCATTTGCTTGCATCACATCTGGTCTAGATTTTGTAACATAAAGTAAGATTTTAATCATCGATCTATAAAGTCTCTTATCTGCTTCCTTAGAATCATCATCTTTTCTCAACATACCACTAGTTTGCATAGGGGTACTCACTGGTTTGAAACATTCCATTCCAAACTTCTTTAGCGTTTATCTGATGTACTTGGTTTGGGAGATGAAAATGTATTTATCTGCTGACATATCTGGAGTCCTAAAAAGAAATTCAACTCACCAAGTAAGGGCATTTTGAACTCAATCAACATCTCTTTGGAAATGTTTTGACTCATCTTGTCATCATCACTTCCAAAGATCATATCATCCACATAAACTTCAACTATCAATATGTTTTCTTGATCCACTTTGATGTAGATATTATTATCTATGTTTCCCTTTCTGAATCCTTGTTGTTGTAGATACCTGTCTAATATTGAATACCATGCTCTATGGGATTGTTTGATTCCATATAAAGCTTTTTTCAACCTGCAAACATAATCTTCTCTTTTTGACAATAGGAACCGTTTTGGTTGTTTGATGTAGACTTCTTCTTCTAATTCTCCTTTCAGAAAGGATGATTTTACATCCATATGATATACTTTGATTCTCTTTGAACAAGAATAAGCCAAGATCAATATGATTTCTTCCATTCTCATAACTGGAGAAAAGGTTTCTATTCCTTCAACTTCATCATATACTTTGCATACTAACCTTGCTTTGTTTCTGGTTACTTGTCCATCCTCATTCAACTTGTTTTTGAATACCCACTTTGTGCCAATCACGTTCTTGTTCTTCGGTCTTGGAACAAGTTCCCATGTCTCATTCTTCTCTATATGATCCAAATCTTCCTCCATATCCTTGATCCAATGTTCATCATTATTGGCTTCTTCAAAATTGCTTGGTTCAACTGTGGATAATAGTTCTAGATGTATTTGTTTTGGTGAACGTATTCTTCTTCTTGTTTCAATTCATGCATATTTATTCCCAATAATCTATTTTGGTGGATGATTTTTATGCACTCGTTGACTAGGTGTTTTGGGAGGTATCTAAATATATTGTCGATCATCTACTTCTTGCTCTACTTCTGGCTACTCTTCTTCTTCTACTTCTTCTTATTTCAAATATTCTTCTCCTTCCCGCTCTTCTGAATATTTTCTTCCTTCTCTGATCTTGGGAACATCTTCTTTATCAATATTTACATTTATGCTTTCCACTATCTTGTCGAGTCTCAGGTTGTAGCACTTGTATGCCTTTATTTTTTTTGAGTATCCAACTAGTATGTATTTATCAACTCGAGAATATAATTTTCCAACTCTGACATCTTCTCTTTTTATGTAGCACTTGTTTCCAAAGACTCTGAAGTGTTTGACGTTTTCTGGTCTTCCCTTCCATAACTCATATGGAGTTTTTTCACTGTTATTTCTAAGCATTACTCTGTTCAAGATATGAATGGTTGTGTGCATTGATTATACCCAAAAGACATTACTCAACTTGGAATATTTCAACATGGTTCTAGCCATCTCTACTACAATTATGTTCTTCCTTTTGACGACTCTATTTTGATGAGGTATCCTTTCTGATGAGACCTGCCTTTTTATTCCATGCTCTTCACAGAAATCCATGAATTATTTAGATATTAATTCACCTCCATTGTCTGATCTTAAGCACTTTATTCTTGAATCCATTTCATTTTTGACCAGCTCCTTGTATATTCTGAAATTTTCGAATGCTTCTGATTTCTTCTTGAGGAAACAAAACACAATCATTCTTGTATAATCATCAATAAGAAGCATGAATTATTGTTCACGATTCAATCCTTTAGTTCTCATTGGTCCACATAAATCAATATGAATAATTTCCAATGACTTTGTTGTAGAGTATTCTTTTGATCTGAATTTTGTTCTTGTTAACTTTCCATGTAGGAAATGCTTACACATAGTACTCGCCAGTTTTGAGATTTCAGGAATTTCTCTTACTGTTTCCTTCTTGTTGATTTTGACGATATTATCAAAGTTCATGTGAACCATTCTTTTTTTCTAGATCCAACTTTCATTTTATTTTCACAAGCAACATCTTTCCTTTCCAATCTCTTTTAAGATGTATATGTTGTTCAAAGTTCTTACTCCTATAGCCACCAATTTTCCTGATCCTTCTTTCCTTATTTCACATTTCTTTGAGTTGAATATAAGTGTGTGTCCTTTATCACACATTTGACTCACGTTCAACAAATTATGCTTCATGTTTTTTACAAGTAGATCATTTTCTGCCTTGTCATCTTTGCTTCTGAGATTGATTGTGACTCTTCCTATCATTTTGTCTAAGTTGTCATCGCCAAACAACATTGATCCATCTTTTTCTTTCTTCAAATTTACAAACTTGTTCTTTCCACCTATCATGTGATTTGAACATCCACTATCAACATACCAACCACTTCTCCTATGTTCGGCGTGTAGAGAAAGTGAGCATTCTTCAATGTTGAATTGATCTTTCTTTATTCTCCATATTATTTGTGGTCCCTGTGTATGACTGTTGATATTCTTCTTGGTTTCTCTTGGAGGAATGGTCAATATATAATCCTTGGTCATGTGTCCAAAGTTGTTGCATTTATAACATTATAGTTCATCATTCTATGAGCTAAAACTGCTATAATTTTGGTTATACATTTCATGAGGCTTTATGAAATGATTAACTATGGAGTGACCTTCATGGTTGTGTTTTTTCTTAGCATAAGCCTTGAATTTTATAGCTTTGTGCCCAAAATTGTTACAAGAATAACATGAACCAAGAAAGATAGTTTGATACCTAGGAGATTTATGAATGGTGTTGTATCTCTACAATTTTCTTCTTGATTTATTTCTATGAGTGGTTGATGATTCTGAATCCTGGGTCTCTTGGGTGGTTTCATTCTTCTGTAATCTTCTTCCTGATCATTCTCATGTGAATGCTTGCAATCTTCCTTCTTGATGGATCCTCTAGTGACTTCTGCATAAGTATTTTTTATGCTTATCCTTTTGTAGTCTTTGAACTTGAACCCTTTTCTGTATGCATTTGATTGTATCCTAGTCTAGACCTATCATGATATGGCCTTTGAGAGATGATGATTTCATCTATAATTTTGGTGTTGTTTTACTGCATATCTCTTTTCTAAAATCCCTTCCTTAGCAAAACTATCTTTGTTTCTAAGCTCTCATTTTATTTTTCCTTTTCTTCCAATCTACTTCTGAGTATCTCTTCAATTCTTTTATCCTTTTAAAGGTTTGGATTTTGAGAGTCCTCCTTTGGCTTGAGTAATTCTCCCTTGAGTGATTTGTTTTGCTTCCTTTCTTTTCTTAGCTCTTATAAGGCATTGATTATTTCAGCTCTGAGATGTACTTTTCCTTCTTCTTCATCATCCTCTTCATCATTTTCAAATGCCATGAAGAGTACATTTTATTTTTCATTGTCACTAATATCCTACTCACCCAATGAGGAACTATCCTCTTTTGATCAGAGACTTTTCTTGAAGAATTTATTTTTGTTTCTTTTCTTGTATCCCCTTTAATACTTATTTATTCTTCTTCCTCACTATATGACTTATTATAATAGGGACATTTAGAAGCAAAATGACCAATATTTCCACAATTAAATCATATTAAGGGAAGCATACCTTTGTACTTGTTGATTCCTCTCTTCAACTTCTTTACAAAGTTGGTTATTTCTTCATCTTCGTTTGTGTAATGGCGGAATTTATTTAAACAACCATTGAATTACAACACCACAGTAAAATTTAAAAATTACTTGATTAGCACATTTGCAATTCAAATTCATCATAATAATAATATTTAATAACAATTTTTTATACAAAACAATGCATATCTTGGTTAATACCTGAAACTGATGCTATCAACCTGTGTTTGCCCGCTGCTTGCTCCCTTCCCGCTTCTAGAAGCACCACCCAAAACTGACCTCCTTGCCGATTAGTTAGCTCCTAGCCCTAGGATATCAATGGATATCCTAGCCCTCCGTGCCCAAAACCCCCAGCAACCCCGGTGCACTAATACTCCCAATGTTTCACCTCCCTCTCTGCAATACATAGCTCCCCAAATCCATGGCCAACTCCCCGTCGAATGCTCCTCCCCTTCCACTCCTTTCCTTCCTTATCCCTCCTTCACCAACACTCCTACCCCCATTGACTCCCTACCTAACTCCTTTATTACCCCTTATCCTCCCGCCGTTAATACCCTTATCCCTCCTTTATTACTTATCCTCATGTATTTAATATTTTATCCCTTGTGGGATATGTAACCTATTTTAAATATTATATCTTATTATCCACCATTAATTTAATACTTTATTAATTAATGAATTAATTAATAATTAAATTAATCACTAACCAAGAATAACTAATTAATAACAAATAATTAGTTAAGGTTATTTTAATAAATAAATATAGTTTAGCTAATCTTTTAGGATTACATTATTAAATTAATTATAATTTATAATCAAGGGTCGTTACATACACCCACCCTTCAGGAAACTTCGTCCCGAAGTTAAGGTATCTTATGGTACAAAGAACAAGAACATGGTTCACACATTCATAACAAGTAACTGACATTATCAGTAAGTAAGTCAAGAAAGATCATACATACTAGTGTATATGTACAAGAAATGCATGTGTAGCTAGTACATGCAAATATCGTGCATGTACTAATAATCAAAACTGTCATCCTTTAATAATTTATGTATGCATTCAATCCAGTCAGCAAGACTAGTCTTTTAAAAAGACAACAATCAATTAATTGTGTGAGAATTCGTTTAATCACAATTGTTAGATTCAATAATTTATTTTTAAACAACGGTGGTTAGTTACATAATCATGAATATTCATTTATAC
>ML799359.1:206964-242126 GCA_009831015.1 Picea engelmannii | reverse complement strand
TAATTAAATTAATCATTAACCAAGAATAACTAATTAATAACAAATAATTAGTTAAGGTTATTTTAATAAATAAATATAGTTTAGCTAATCTTTTAGGATTACATTATTAAATTAATTATAATTTATAATCAAGGGTCGTTACAGTTTGAATCATCACTACAATTGCACCTTGGATTTGTCTTTTGCTTGTTTTTATTTGTCTTCTAGGATGCTTTGAACGATTCTTCTTTCCTAGGTGGATTATTCTTCTCTGTCCTCATTTCATAGGATATAAGTATCACATGTAGTTCATCCATGCTCAGTGTCGAAAGATCTACTCTTTCTTCAAGGGATGAAAATTTTGGATCAAATCTCATTGGAAGAGACCTCATAATATTTTGTACGACTACTGGACCTTTGATTTCTTTTCCCAATCCTTTGATAGCATTCACCACTTCATAAACTCACAAATAGTAGATTTCAATGTCCTCATCTTCCTTCATCTTCAATTGTTAAAAATTAGTTCTATAAGTTTGAAGCTTGGCTCCCTTTACTTTGGCATCTCCTTCGTAGATATTCTGAAGTTTGTCTCAAAGATCCTTTACAGTGTCACAATGCATTACCTTCACAAATATTGAATCAACCAGACTTATCAAAATAGTGCCTTTATTCTTTGAGTTGTTTTCACTGACTTTATTTCCATCTTTTTCAGTCGAGGGAGTGGTAGGTGACATGTATGCGTCTACTATTGATTTCCAAACATCAAATCATTGTTCCTGTAAAAATGTTTTCTTTATTTTATTCCAAAAGGAATAATTATGACCATCAAACATTGGTACTCCAATCTTAGCGTACTCCATGATATTCCTTATAGTCGTTAGACTGTTTCCTTGAAGGACCTTCTCTGATACCAATTGTTGGNGAATCAGTATGATCACTTATTACCACTTTTAACCATAATATTAATATTCAACTTATCATCAATTTATGATTAACATTCAATATATCATCAGTAGTATAAATCAACGGTTCTTAATAAATGACCACACAAACACAATACACCTGAATTTACGTGGAAACCCAAATGGGAGAAAACCACATAATGTTTTTCTTATATATCAAAGAATACATTCATTGGAAGCACCAACTTCCCAATTCTCTAGCTACAACTGGAAGGAGGCTCCAACCCCCTATTTACAGGCTCCAACCTGAAGGAATATCCAACTCCCTGATTCTTCGGCTTCAATTGGAAGGAGGCTACAACCCCCTTTCCTTTCCCTGTCCTACCTCCCTGAAATATAAGTGTAGACCAACTTGTCACTACCATTGGTATTTTCACTGCCACAAACACTTTCACTGCCATAATCACTGTCACTGCCACAGTCATTGTCATTGATAAAATCATTTTCACTGATATATCAACCTATCACTACCACAATCACTATCATTGCAACAATCACTATCACTGTTATATCAACATGTCATTTCCACTGATATTCATTCATCACTGAAACCAGATCTACTCACTTAGATCATATACCAAGATCAACAACACCATATATCAACCATGTACAACAACATGTACCATACCATCAACCATGTACAATAACATATACCATACCAAGTGCCTCAACCATATACCACATCACTCATGATATGCGTTAATAATATCATACACCATGTACCATAAGATATGCCAAAAGTATATGTCAATGCCACAAAAATGTGCCTCTAACAATGAACCATAACATCCATATACCAAGTACCAAGGATATGTCTCAAGCATGTATCAATGTCACCAAGACATGAACCTCAAACATATACAACCATGTACCAAAAGAGCCTCCAAGACATGCCTTAAGCATGTTCCATACCATCCATGATACAAGCCTCAAACAAACACATAAACGCCATACATTTACTCATGAAGAAGACCTAGTGCATACCATCACAGAACACAAATCAACCCGATGCATATCAACTTTAGAAAACAAGATATGGCATATTTTTCAAGAGCTTTTCACATATCCACAACCTGTACACTAGAAACTCACGGATGTTCGTGCCTTTCCTCACTGCAAACCATGAATGTTTTCACCTTTCTTCAGTGCAACTCACGGATAACCTCAAAAAGTTAGTTTGCAAAACTTCACTACCTCAGATACACCACAAAAATATTAACCAAAAACACTTGAAAGATGGATAATAATTGAACTTGTGTGTATCCAAATGAGGGGTTCTTGATGTGTATTTATACTTGTCCAAGTGACTCCTTTACTAACTTTACGGTCAACCTATAACAATTAGTTGAAACAAATTTTCCTTCTTTAATTAATTTGGGGCCGACTTGTAACTTCCTTTTTGCAATTGTTTGGGGTCTTCTTGATCATTACTTCAGGGATTCAACTTCAAGAGACCATAAATCCTCAACCGCGAGGATCCACGTGGTGGTTTCTTTCTCTAGCTTTGGTTGTCAGGGCTATGATTCATTTAATTTTTGTTAATAACCTTAAGCTAATTTGGAGAATCGATCAAGGGCTAAAGACAGGAAGCACAAGGGATAAATACTGAAAGCACTAGACCCATTTTACTGGGAAGAATTTAAAACTTGAAGTAAGAAGAAATCCCAAAGTATATCAAATTACTTCTAGTATACCTAGATCACCATAGGCCAACCTTATCGCACATGTAGGCATAGGATATAATTACCAACATACATGCTTAGATGTAGGCATAAGAGATAATTACCAACATATATGCTTAGATATGTAGGCTATTACGATGCAAATAAAAAGAGAATCCCACATGTCTCTTAAGAGTAGTAGGTTCAGAATTGGCTTGCCTTAACATCATTCGAAGAAATATTTCCCAAGTTGAGTACAACTATATGACCAAAAAGAGAGAAGGACTAGCTGGATATGTATATGGCTCTGATACCTTTGCTCTTTTCTTTGTTCCTGTAGGGTCTTGATCCAGTTCTCTTGTCTCTATTCCTATAGGGTCTGATCTTTAGTTGGTTCCAGCCAGCCCAACCCTCCCCAAATATGTTCAAGCGGGTTATCCAATATGTTGGAATTCCCAACACTGCTATTTAAATACTAGGTATTTTCTCGATCATTTTAGTTTGATAGCTGGGAAAGAAACCCTGAACAGATCTTAACTACATGCATAGGTGAAGGTAGTTCTATTACAGATGTAGGGAAAGAAAACCACATAAACATGTATCTTGATTCATGTGAATGATATGTAATCATCACAGTGTGTTCAATGTCCAACTGTTATTGGTGTTCAAAGAAACACATGAATGTATCATTGTGGCATAGACAAGAGGAAAAATCTTAGTTGTGACATAAATAGAAGCCAATGTGAGTGACGAAGGATGATTTTAAGGATGAAAATTTATTTTAAAATGTAGAAACCTTGGCGAATCTTACTAATCCTTCATATGTCAACTATAAAATGTTTGGCGATATTTTTATAAAAATATTCAATTTTCTAAGGATTTTATATAGTTTGTATAAAATTTTGGAGATTTTTAAGGTAAAATAATTTTTTCCTATAGAATTTGGGTGAATCCTCTTTAGAATAGCGAATATGTTTTTGTTAAAAACCATGAGAAATTAGCCCATGAATGAAATTTATCCCCTAATATCATTCCAATGTTTGTAGCTTAAAAAAACTAAAACTTTGTCTATCTACCACTTGTGCATTGGGTAAGAGAAAGATGTTGAGTAATTTCTTTCACTTTCCTTCAATCCATTCAATATATAGATATAAATTAGTGATATATAATCATGAAATAACATGAACTCAACATACCATTAATATTTTCAATGACATCCCATATGTTTTAGATATCAATTTTCGTCCCATTAGAAAAATGGATTCATAAAAAAGTATGTTCTTAGTTGTAATTATATTAAGTATGTGAATATATATATTCCCTTTACATGAGCACTCTTTGTAATTTGCATAAATGTTTGTCTACGATTTGAAAATGCATCGGTGTGTAAATGATTTTATGTGCCTTTGTGAGCTGCAATTGAAAGTTTCAGAATGATAGTTAACCATTAACGGTTTGGAAAACCAAATTTTATTATTTTAGATTATTCTAGTTGCATTGAGTTATGTTTCCTCATGGATAGGATATGAAAGCATGAGTGAACCAAATCCACTCGTGTCCTTCATATTATATGTTTAAAACTCTGTAAGCATAACTATCAGGGGACAAATGTTGTTTAATTTCCATAACATGTTTGTTTTATTAAAATAATCACTGGATTAAGGTGACATGTATTTGAACAATGTTAATATGAAAAACTATAGAGTTTAATGCTCTGGAAAATTTATTGGTGAAATTCCATGATTCTAGAAAGTTATTGATGGAATTCTTTGAGAACAAAGAGATACTTTTACTTTGGAATAAGTTACGAGTTAATTTAATATGTTGGGAAATTACATAATGATTTTATTTCATAAAAAAAAATGCAAATCAGGGCTAATTGTTTTTTTCCTTTTCCAAATTTGTTTGTAACATATAGCCTTTTTCGCGACAGGTTTTTCAAGTTAAACTTAGAGCTGGGATCAATGGTCGTTGTGAGGATATGGTCATCCCAAACTAAGGAAACATTGATATACAGTTGAAATCCTGTGAAGCCTTGGATGTGTTAACGGATGTAAAGACCATGAATTGCATAGGATTACAAATTATAGCATATGTGGTATGTGACGGTGACCACAAGCACAAGTTCCACCCACATGGACCAAATGGTATTTGGTATCTGTCCACATCATATATATATATATTGATTACTTTAAAGAAAATAGTATTAGTTATTTGTACATTTTTTCAAACTTTATTGGTAGGGACTAAGCTGCTATGCAACACTTGTTTATTAATGTGTCAACATGAGAGATCTTCAATGAGTTCACAAGGAAACATATGAAATTTCTTCTCATTTTTATGTATGCAAAATCACCTTTATTATTGAAGCATCTAATAAGAAAAGAATCCTAAGTTAAAAATATGAATGACAAATAATCATCTTGAAAGTGCACATATGTCCACACATTCTAGGAGGGTGGGTGATGAAAATGCGTAAATGTTGTGCATGATAAAGAGGTGTGAGTAATGAAGTCTTTACATTATTTATTTCATTGCCCCTTAAAGAGTTTGTTTTAAGGTGCTTTTGATTCCCCATCCTTATTGTAGCTTATCACTCGAACTAAGGTAATCATTAGTGGTGAGTTAGTGTGTTATAGTTCACATAGTGAGACAAATAGTGCAAGATAACTTTAGGGAGGTCCTAAAATGACTTGGGGAAGTCTTTTATTTGAAAAAAAAAGATTTATTGAAATAGTCTCTCTGAATCGAAAAATATCAACCAAGGATATGATGTCATTGTATCAAATTGATCCAAGTGGATATCAGTGGCCACCCACCTATTTCAACTGGCTCAAAATATTTTGTTGACAATTTACTATTTTTAGCAACTTTTCGGGTTCCAAACTTCTGGGGCCATTTTGAGGGTCTAAACAACGCTTTTTCATGATCGGGCACCAAAATGAAAACCAAAGGCTTTGATTCATCCCTTAAAATGAATCTCCTCATCGATACCTTTCCAACGAGCTATCGTGCACCCCAAACATAGATTGTATGCCAAAGTTACGCCCTCGGGAATTTGATACACCAAACTACCCAAAACAGGGTCTACAAAACTATTGGCTTTTCATCTTCCGGGGTTAAGGTTTTGGATTTTATTTATGTTAAAAATGACTTTGGAGCCTCATTGTAACAATAATTTTCTTGCAAATGAGCATAGTTGTTGCATCTCTTCTCAGAGATAAGATGCCACCATTCTAGCAAGTTCATTCACTATGTATTTTACAGTTCTGTACATTTCGCTCATTAATATAAATTGCGTATTATTGTATCTATGTGTTTATTGTTATATCTCTGCTATATCTTTCTTATATTATTGGATATCTGATATATCTCTGTACATTTCTTTATTATATATCTACTCTCATTTCATGCTCAAAATAATTTGGATCAGTGGTATCAGAGTAGGCTGCTCTTGATCATTTTTCACTACATGTCCCCGACAAGGTCCGATTATATAAAGTTGGGTCTCAAGATTGTCTCTCTTGAGGAAAATTGCTCTTGCACACCCAATAAACCCTCCATGTCTAAAGAAAAGAAAAACGATGGAGCAGAAGATTCTATTAATCAGTTGCTTGAGCAAGATCTCACACAACAAATGGATGAAATGATGGAGAATTTTTCCCACATCCTTCAACCTATGTCGAGAATAACATGTGCATCTTCATCAAGTGGCCACTTTGGAGGCACCTCACCTTTCAAGGTAAGAGTTGATTTTGATATTCCCTTATTTGAAGGAAAAATAGATGCAGATGCCCTAGAAAAATGGTTAAATATGCTAAAAGGTTATTTCTATGTTCACAATTTATCCGACAGGGAAAATATCACCTTCGCACTCTTTAGGGATCTCCCCCGTGTCAAATATTGGTGGGAAACTTACTTGGATAAAAGTTCCACATAAGAGTCTGGACTATATGGGGCCAAGCCATCTTGGGAATTTTTTGTGGATGCGGTCAAGGAACAATATTACCCTATTGGTAACTATGATGACCAATACATGAGAAGGACCACACTGCGAAAAGAGAGGGGCCAAACGGTGTTAGAGTTCACAAATAATTCCCATACCTCGCACACCAAGATAGGTATAAAATACTCTGAGTGGTATCTGGTTATGAAATACTGCAGGGATTTGTATAGGTACATCCAAACCGATATGGATTTCCTGTACATCTCATCACTGGGAGGCACCAGAACAAACGGGATTTTGGTTATGCAAATATGCAACAACCAAAGTATGATAAATATGGCCCTAAAAAATAGCCTCCTAAAAACCCGTCCAAGCCACATGAAAAGAAGGGTAATGGAAATACGAAGAAGGACACTGGAAAGTGGTACGATTTTCACAAAATATCCTAGAACAACATTGATGAATGTCGCTCAAAAAAATGATTAGTGGTCACAATCAAATAAAAGGAGTCAAACCATGATTCAGAAAATAATGGAAGAAGACAGATCATCGACACAGACCCCATTGCTACTTTCTCAACCACAACAATTCAACCAAAAGAACCAACAGATCCTGAAGAGGTGGAGTGCCTTTTTCATTCAAAGATGTGGGTGAAGGGGACCCCACTGCATTTTATTGTTGATAGCGGAATCCAAAAGAACCTCATCTCAACAAAGGTCATCAAACAGATGAGATTGTCGAAAACACCACACACGCAACCATACAACATTGGGTGGCTTCACCAGGGATGTGATCTTCGTGTCATCTAGTAGTGTCGATTGTCATATGACATCCAGACCTTCAAGGATGAGGTAATATGTGATGTTGCCCCATTGGATGTCTATGATGATCTTTTGGGCCATCCATATATGTGGAAGCTCCATGTTATTTATGAGTCTCAACCCCGTAGTTTCATTGTTACTCTGGGGGGCCAGGTCTACAGGATACCAGAGGTATTTTCAACTATTGTCCCACATAAACAGTGCCGCAAGGTAGTATCTCATACTACAAAATTCATCTTCTTCACAATCTGTTCAAAAGATGAACAAAAGGAAACTGCAACCACTGCAACCTCAGTCCAAGAACCTTTTATCTAGGAGAAGTAGGTCGACAAGATTGAAGAAAAGTGAAAAGATTCCTTCTGCACATAGTCATCTCATTAGGTTCTCAAAAACCTCCCACAAACCAAGCGGCACAACTTCTCCAGCAAGGCAAGCAACTCACCAAGGTTCAGATTCAACAAACGCTTCCCCCTCTCCCCCAGAAAATCAATGCAATGGAGACCATTGCTTCCTAAGGAGGGAGGATTGATCTAGGTGGATATCAGTGGCCACCCACCTATTCCAACTGGCTCAAAACAATTTGTTGACAATTTACTATTTTTAGTAGTTGTTTGGGTTCCAAACTTCCGGGGCCATTTTGAGGGCCTAAATGATGCTTTTTCACGATCAAGCACCTCAATTATGGCCAGAGGATTTGATTGAGCCCCCAAAATGAATCTCTTCTCTGATACACCAAACTACCCAAAACGGGGTCCACAAAATTGTTGGATTTTCATCTTCCAGGGTTATGGTTTTGGATTTTCTTTATGTTAAAAAGTTATTTGGAGCCTCATTGTAACAATCATCTTCTTGTGAATGAGAATAGCCATCACATCTCTTCTCAGAGATAAGCTGCCACCATTCTAGCAAGTTTATTCACTCTGTATTTTACAGTTCTGTACATTTTGCTCATTAATAGAAATTGTGTATTACTGTATCTATGTGTTTATTGTTATATCTCTTATATATATTTGTTATATTATTATATATCTGATATATCTCTGTACATTTATTTATTATATCTATGCTCTCATTTCGTTCTCAAAATAATTAGGATCAGTGGTAACATAACAGGCTACTCTTGATCGTTTTTTAGTGCATGTCCCCGACGAGGTTTGAGTATAGCAAGTTGGCTCTCGAGATTTTCTCTCTTGAGGAAAATCTCTCTCGCATGCCCAAGAAACCATCCATGGTGGAAGAAAATAAAAACGGTGGAGCATAATATTCTATTAGTATGTTGCATGAGAAAGATCTCACGCGACAAAGGGATGAAATGATGGAGAAATTTCCCCACATCATTCAACGTCTGACGATAACAATAGGAGCATCTTGATAAAGTGACCACTTTGGAGGCACCTTGGCTTTCAAGGTACAAGTTATTTTTGATATTCCCATATTTGAAGGACAGATAGATGCAGATTCCCTAGAAAAATGGTTTAATCTACTAGAAGGTTATTTCTTTATTCACAATTTGTCCGACAACGTAAATATCACCTTTGCACTCCTGAAGGCTCTCCCCCATTTCAAACATTGGTGGGAAACTTGTTGGCATGTTTATAGGAAGAGTGTGCTTGTCATTGATGGAAATAAAAACAATGACGTTGGCATGTTTATAGGCATAGTGTGCTTGTCATTGATGGCAATATCAGAGTGTGCATCGATGGCGAAACAGGAAAAGAGCAAGCTCAGGTGAAGAAGAAAACAATGTGCAAATATCAAAGCTCAGGAGAGATAACATTCTGAGATGTGCAGAAAAGATCCCATACATCGAGGCTCATAGAAGGATCAAAGGTCATGGCCTTTGACACTTAAATATTTGATAAAGACAAATATCAGGAGGAGGAGAGACAGTGGCCGTTGGATTACCAATCCCAAATACTCGATGTCCGTTTGATCAGAATCTAGTGACCAGAGGAATCGCAGAGGAGAAGTATAGATCTGAGTGTCGGGGACCAATAGTCATCGAATCTAGTATAACTACGAAGAGGATAAGGCCGAGAGACATCCTCCAACTCCATGAAATGTGAAATCACGATAAGATCTAAACCATTGGATCCAGAGGACACGTGGCGAGAGATCATAATTTCCCTAAATTGCGAACTAGAAAATTCAAAGTTAAGAGTTGTAGGAACTCGCGAAATGCGAAATTGCGATAAGATATGAACCATTGGATCTAGAGGAAACGTGGTGAGAGATCAAGATTTTGTTGACTTATGAATTCGAAAATTCAAAGGTAAGAGTTGTAGGAACTCGCGAAATGTGAAGTCCCGATAAGATCTGGACCGTTGGATCATAGAGGGATGTGGTCCGTTGATCTAGAGTATTTCGGATATTGGGAGTTGGAAGAGTCAGGGTTGGCTCACGTTCAAACACTTGACATGAGAAGTTGAGATTTTATCACAACCATCGAATCAATTTCGAGTGGAAGGATAGGATAAGCTAGCAAAGTTACATCGCAGAAAGATCGAGTCATCGATCCAAGATCCTGATCAAATGAACAACATTCACTTCGGATATAGAGATACGAGGAGTTTACACTCAGGAAAGTTTGAGATTTGAAATACTTGGAATGCGAAGTTCCATCAACCGTCTGATCTGGAGATCAGAAAATGACAGTTAGATCGTGGCAGACCACATCAGCAAGGACAAGTGGCAGACTATGTTAGCAAGGACACATGGCACAATCAGACAATGACAAGTGTCAATTTGATTCAACATTTTAGGTACGTGGAAATCACAAATGCAAGTGACATGTGGCAGTTGCTCGGCTCATGACACATCATCGATTGACGCAAGAGTTATGTCACTACGAGAGTTTTTCTTCTGGAGTTTTACCACCAGTACTTGCCCAAAGACCCAAAGTCTCAAAGGCCGAAGTCCCGGAGTGGAGGATAGCCATTGGATTAAAGAGGACACACGTCAGTGGATTGTCAACTCCTGGAAAAATCAAAGGAAGGGTGAATGAAAGTTTGAGAATTGAAATCTCTGAAGTCCAGAGACACAAAGGAGATATCAACCATTTATCTGATAGGGACACGCATCGTTGGATCGTGGACTCCGAGTGAAATGCTTCGGGAGAAAATGAGAAGTTGAGAATTGAAACTGCCAGAGCCTGGATCGCGAAATCGATCTTGTCTGTTGGTTTGGAGGGACACATGTCATCTAATCATAGAGACCAAGGATTGCACATGGACAAAGGAAAAAAGGCAGAGCCATCAATTGAAGAGGACAGATGTCAGTATATCCTCCATTCTGGGAGATATCCAGTCAGCAGCAACAGGGTTTGAGAGTTGAAACTCACGGAGCCCAGATCATGAAGGAAACCTCAGTCATTGATGGAGGAAAGAGAGATTTGGTCCGCAGACTTGAGAGGAAAAATCTGAACCGTCTGTTCAAGAGCATCGTCAATATCATGATATTGACGTTCGTGCTCCATTACGAGGCCAGAACATGCTCGGGCCTTAATTTTTCATGAGCGGGCCGCAATCGAAACCACGGTTTTGGAGAAAGGACATGTGGAGGCTTGTAGTGAATTATGGGGTGAAAAGCAGGTTGTCCTCAAACCACCTATAGACCCGCATGCAATCGTGTGGTCACATGAAGCTCATAGCCCAAGGTCATATCGTGAAATGGAGCCAGCGCCCACTAGAAAAAAATAAGGAAGCACCTTTTGAATAAGCACTTGGTCATCGTCGGTGGTCATGCGAAGGAAGGGGCTAGAAGCCAAAGAATCCATAGTTGACTGGCTGTAACTGACAGAGAATACGAAGAGTCTCGACTGCCAAAGACACTAAGGAATCTCAGCATAACAACCACTGATGATGAAATGATAGGCAACAAAATCACTAGAGAAGATGAAGAGTTTCCATGATGATCAAGAGATGACTCGATGTGAGAAATGTATGCAGAACAGAGAAGTGAAGTGATTCTACTGTCGAGATATGAAGGAGTAAGGAAGAGCTACAGTGAACAACTTGTAGGGTAGAACAGTGGTGTTGTGAAGAGAATGTAGAGGTATTGCATATGAAGTATGGAGAAGGTGCACAGAGAGTATAAAAATGTAGAACAAAGAAGAGTTGGATGTTGTTGTTGAGAGTTATTCATGTGGGTAGAAGCATGCAGTATGAAGGAGAAGAAGTGCAGAAGAAGAAAGGAACAAAAATGCATATTTGAGAGAAGAACAGAAAGTGTAATAGACGCGAGGTGAGAGACACTGATGTAGGCAGAGCATAGCAGTGTAGTAGAACAATGATGAGACTAGTAAGCCATAGATAAATGTTGTATCAATGTGATAAAGTAGTAAAAATAAAAGATTAATATTTCAGGGTGGAAGGGAGGTGCTAGGGAGGATTGGTGTCCTCAAATTTTCAATTGGGTGCTTGAACACAGGGAGTTGTAGCTTCCATCTGGTTGCAACCAGAAAAACCAGGGTGGCAGGGTGGTGCAAGGGAGAACTATTGTTCTATGTTATACAGGTCGGTGCCAGTGTGACTGGAAGTTGGTGCTTCCATCCAGTTGGTGCTGGAACACTTAGGGAGTTGGTGCTTCCTTCTAGTGGGTGCTATAGAAACCAGGGAGTTGGTGCTTCCTTCTAGTGGGTGCTAGAGAAACCAGATATTTGGTGCTCTCAGTAAGTTGCAGCTTTCAAAGTAGAGGTGGTAGCCTCACAACGAGTTGGTTCTCATAAGAATGATAATGTACATAAAATAAATATTACTTATCATATCAAGAAGAAGAGGTTTTTACCCTTTATGGGTTTCCTCAGGAAATATTTGTCTCTGTATATTTCATGTGTGTGATTGATGTTGAATGTTCTATTACTTACCTCCCTGCATTATTGTGATTTTCATTGATTTCTTTGTAAATAGTTTAAAATAAGAATAATTGTTTAAGCACGACAACAACTGATTCACCCCCCCTCTTAGTTGTCCAACAATTGGTATCAGAGAAATTTCCCTTTATTTAAGGGTATATCCTAGAGCTTAAACATGACTAGCCATGGAGGAACTTAAACCAATAAGGCCCCCTATTCAATGGAACAAACTTTGGCTTCTGGAAGGTTAGGATGAGAACCTACATAATGGATTTAGGTGCAGATGTCTGGGATGTGGTAGAGACTGGTTATGTAAAGCCAGTTGTACTAGCTTCTAAGGATGACAAGCTAGAATTCAACTTCAACGCTAAGGCTATGAATGCTATTCTGAGTGGGCTTGCAGAAGAAGAATTTGTAAAAGTTATTCACTTAGAAACTGCCAAAGCAATGTGGGACAAACTCATTAGAAGCTATGAAGGTAATGAGAAGGTAAAGGATGCCAAGCTTCAAACCTATAGATTACAGTTTAAACAACTAAAGATGAATGAGGATGAGACAGTTAATAAATTCTTCTTTAGAGTTGAGGATCTTGTGAATTCCATGAAAGGTCTTGGTGAGAAGATTGAAGACGTATTATTAGTTTAGAAGATCTTAAGATCTTTTCCTGATAGATTCAATCCAAAAGTTTCTGCAATAGAAGAACTGAATGATCTTAAGACTCTGTCTATTGATCAAATTCTAGGAAATATTACTGCTTATGAAATGAGGATTAGTAAAGATAAATCTACCACTAGAGAAGCATCATTTAAAGCAAACAAGAATGAGGATTCCGAGCCTGATGAAATTGAAGCAGAATTTGTGAGAAGACTAAAGAAAGGATCAGGCAAGTACCAAGGCAAGTTTCCCTTCAAGTTTTTTAACTGTGGAAAGATAGGTCACTTTGCATCTAAGTGTCCACACAAGCAGAAGGACTAGAACTCTAAAGGAGAAGAGAAGTACAAATCCAAGAGATTTGGTAAAAAGAAAAGTTTATGTGTAAACAATGATGACTCTTCAGAAGACACGGATAGTGACTCTTCCTGTGAAGATAAGGTTAATAAATTTGTTCTTATGGCCAAAAAGGATGATGATAAGGAAAGAACAGGAAGTAATGTCAATATTGAAGAAGTTGTGGTTTACTTGGAAGGAGAGCTAATCGGTGCTTTAGAAGAGATTGACAGACTCAAACTTAAGAAGAGAAAACAAAAACAATTGCTAATACAATTCAAGAAAGGTAGTAAACAACCTAATGAAGACTTTTCCCTTCTAAAAGTGGAATTAGAAGAGGAAAAGAAGATTGAAGACATTCTAAGACAACATTTATCTGAAAAGAAGGCAAGATGTGAAGCTCTGGAAGAAGTAGTGAAAACTAGGAAAGAGTTGGAGAAGTTTCAAGCCTTGCATCATCAGAATCTATCAAGTATCAAAGCCTCTGAAGGATTAGCCAGTCCACCATTCTGAATCAACAAAGGAATCCAAAATTGAAAACTAGTTTTGGTTATGAAGAGGGATCAAGTAGTGGTCAGCCAAGCAACAAAGAACCCATCAAGTTTGTCAAATCTACAACCAGTGAACCTGTAGAAACAAAGGAAGATAATCAACTGCCAAGGAGGAGTAAAGAAAAAGGTACCATAACTGAATCTGTAGAACAAAGAAATAATACACTCTCTGCTCAAGGAAATCATCAACATGGAAGAAATCGACATGTTCAAAGAAGATAACCATTTTCCAGGTACAAAGATTTTTTCTATGGATATTGTTTCTACTGTTCTAACTTTGGCCACAAAGATGTAAATTGTTCCTTAAGATTTAGACATGAGAAATCAAGACACCCAAAGAATAAATATATGCCACAACAGAGAATGAGATAGCCAAGTAACAAACAACCACAGATTGCAAATTGTCAAATTAAGTTTAGAGACATGCAACTGAGGAGGTTAAGAAATAATAAAGAGTCAATGAGTAGACAACGCTGCAACAATCACTTTGACCTATTGAAAAATGAGATTGAATGTTATAATTTTCATAACTTCAGCCACAAAGCTGCAAACTACCATCTGAAGAATTACAAAGAAGATCCAATGATAAATCCCTTAGATAGAAAGGCCAGCACATGGAAAAAGAAAGATTGTGAAAAATGTGGTCTAATACTTTCAACTCAAAAACAAAAGGACTCTTGGAATATAGACAGTGAATGTTCCAAGCACATGACTGGAGACAAGGATAAGCTTCTGCCTATAAGTAAAAGAAAAACAGGAAATGTGATCTTTGAAAATGATGAACCATGTAAAATCAAGGGTAAAGGGATGGTGAGTTTGAGTAATGGCAAAGGAGATTCTCGGGATGTTTTGCTTATAGATGGCCTGAAACATAATTTTCTCAGTACAAGTCAAATGTGTGACAGAGGCTATGAAGAGGTGTTCACGTCCAAAGATTATAAGGTGAAAAATGTAAACTCAGGACAAGTGGTGGATAAAGGCATAAGGACAGATAATGATGTTGATATTGAATCCTCCCATGCAAGAAAAGAAGAAGTAGAAGAAGAATTGTATCATAATCCAGAAGAAAAAGTTGTGAAGGTTGAGAAGTCAAACACCCAAATCAAGTTCCTGAACAACTCCATGACCCTGGATGAGATCTTGGATAGTCAGAGATCACCAAATGATAAATTTGGTCTTAGATACAACAAGGAAGAAATCATTACTCCTAAGAAGTCTAACATAGGTCCTTCATTTGTAAAAAGGGAAAGCAGGTATGAGAGTGTTTGTAATGGTTTTTTCTTGTGATGCATATGATCATAAAATCCTTGGATTGTAGGCATCATGGAAGAAAAATGAAATTGTTGTAATAGAAGATCAGAGAAGAGTGACAGGGGGAGTCATTTAGTTATGACAAGAAAAGGTTGATGAAGGAGTCCCAGTAAGAGAGGTGAGAAATATTGAGTTTGCTATAGAGGACACAACTAAAGCTAAAGATGAATAGGTCCAAGAATCATAAGGAGAAGACATTGAGTTAGATACAAATACTTTGCAGAACTCAAATAAGAGGGTCCATACTACCGGGGGGAGTATGTATTGGTTGAATATATGATACCTCGAACAAGTACTGTAAAAGCTCAGGGGGAGCATGTTTTCTTTGACATTGATGTCAAAGGGGGAGAAAAGGTGTGTTCTGGATGCTACAGTTGGAGATCTAAGTAGAACAATGCAGTCCTTCAGGGTTTCCATCAATGCCAAAGGGGGAGATTATTGGCATGTTTATAGGCAGAGTGTTCTTGTCATTGATGGCAAGAACAACAATGAAATTGGCATGTTTACAGGCAAAGTGTGATTTTCATTGATGGCAAGATCAGATTGTGCATCAATGGAGAAACAAGAACAATGTAAGCTCAGGTGAAGAAGAAAAAAGTATGCGGAGATCAAAGTTCAGTAGAGATAGCGTTATGAGTTGCGCAAACAAGATCCCATACATCGAGGCTCGCATAAGGATCAAAGGTCCTGGCCTTTGACACTTAGATATTTGAGAAAGACAAAGCTCAGGAGGAGGAGCGACAATGGTCATTGGATCACCAATCCTAAATACTCGATGTCTGTTAGATCATAGTATAGTGACCAGATGAAGCGCAAAGGAGAAGTACATATATGATCCATTGGATCTGAGCACCAAGGACTAACAGTCGTCAGATACAATATAACTGTGATGAGGATAAGGTTGAGAGCCATCCTCCAACTCCACGAAATATGAAATCATGATAGGACCTGAACCATTGGATATAGAGGACACATGGTGAGAGATCAGCATTTCGCTTGCTCGTGAACTGGAAAAGTCAAAGGTAAGAGTTGTAGGAACTCATGAAACGTGAAATTGCGATGATATCTAAATTGTTGGATCCAGAGGACATGTGGCTAGAGATCAGCATTTTGCTGACTTGCAAACTGGAAAAGTCAAAGGTAACGATTGTAGGAACTCGCGAAATGCGAATTCCCGATAAGATCTAGACCGTTGGATCACAGAGGGTTGTGGGCCATTGATCTAGAGTATTTCATATATCGAGTGTTGGAAGAGTCATGGTTGGCTCACATTCAAACACCCGACATGCGAAGTCGCGATTTGATCACAACCGTCAAATCAATTTCGAGTGGAAGGACAAGATAAGCTAGCAAAGTTGCATCGCAGAAAGATCGAGTCGTCAATCCAATATCATGATCAAACGAAGAACGTTCACTTCAGATATAGAGATGCAAGGAGTTTACACTCAGGAAAGTTTGAGATTTTAAATCCCTGGAATGCGAAGTTTCGTCAACTGTCAGATATGGAGATCATAAAATGACCGTTATATCGTGGCATACCACATTAGCAGACCATGTCAGAAAGGACAGTTGCAGACTATATTAGCAAGGACACATGGTGCAATTAGACAATGACAAGTGTCAAGTTGATTCAGCATTTCAGGTACGTGGAAATCACAAATTTGAGTGGCACATGGCAGCTGCTCGGCTCATGACAGATCATCGAGTGCCGCAAGAGTTACATCACTCTGAGAGTTTTTCTTCGGGAGTTTTACCACCAGTACTCTCCCAAAGACCTGAAGTCCCGAAGGCCGAAGTCCCAGAGTGGAGGATAGCCATTGGATTAAAGAGGACATGCGTCAGTGGATTGTCAACTCCGGGAAAAAGAAAAGGAAGCATGAACGAGAGTTTGAGAATTTAAATCTCTGAATTCCGGAGAAACGAAGGAGATATTGACCATTGATCTAAGAGGGACACGCGTCATTGGATCGTGAACTCTGGGTGAAATGCTCCAGGAGAAAACAAGAAATTGAGAATTGAAACTCCCGGAGCCCAGATCGCGAAATCGATCTCGTATGTTGGTTTGGAGGGACATGTGTCATCTGATCACTGAGACAAAGGATTATGCGTGGACAAAGGAAAAAAGGCAGAGCCATCGATTGAAGAGGACATATGCAACAACTCTTCCATTCCGGAAGATATCCAGTCAGCAACAACAAGGTTTGAGAGTTGAAACTCCCGAAGCCCAGATCACGAAGGAAACCTCAGTCGTTGATGGAGGAAGGAGAGATCTAGTCCACAAAATTGAGAGGAAAGATATGAACCATCCTTTCAAGAGAATCATCAATATCATGAGATTGATGGTTGTGCTCCATTGCGGGGCCAGAACATGGTCGGGCCTTACTTTTTCATGAGCGGGCCACAATCGAAACCATAGTTTTGGAGAAAGGATGCATGGAGGCTTGTAGTGAATTATGGGGTGAAAAGCGGGTTGTCATCAAACCTCCTATAGACCCACCCGCAATCGCATGGTCACATGAAGCTCATATCCCAAGGTCATATCGTGAAATGAAGCCAACAGTCACTAGATAGAAATCGGGAAGCGCTTGGTCACCATCGGTGGTCACGCGAGGGAAGGGGATAGAAGCCAAAGAAGCCATAGTTGATTGGTTGTAGCTGATCGAGAAGACAAAGAGTCTCGACTTCCAGAGAAGCTAAGGAATCTCAACATAACAGCCACTGATGATGAAATCACAGGCAACAAAACCACCAGAGAAGATGAAGAGTTGCCATGATGATCAGGAGTTGACTCAACGTGAGAAATGTATGCAGAACAAAGAAGTGAAGTGATTCTGATGTTGAGCTATGTAGGAGCAAGGAAGAGCTGTTGTGAACAAAATGTAGGGAATAACAATGATGTTGTGAAGAGCATGCATAGGTATTACACATGAAGTATGGAGAAGGTGCACGGAGAGTATAAAAATGCAGAACATAGAAGAGTTGGCTGCTGCTGTTGAGAGTGATTCATGCGGGTAGAATCATGCAGTGTGTAGGAGAAGAAGCACAGAATAAGCAAGGAATAAAAATGCATATATGAGAGAAGAACATAAAGTGTAGCAAATGCGAGGTGAGAGACACTGATGCAGGCAAAGAAGAGCAGTGTAGTAGAATAGTGATGAGACTGGTAAGCCATAGATAAATATTGTATCACTATGATAAAGTTGTAAAAAGCAAATATTAATATTTTAGGGTGGAAGGGAGGTGCTAGGGAGGATTGTTGTCCTCAGAGTTTCAAGTGGGTTCTTGAACATAGGGAGTTGTAGCTTCCATCTGGTTGCAGCCGGAAAAACCAGGGTGGTAGGTTGGTGCAAGGGAGAACTATTGTTCTCTGTTAGTGCTAGTGTGACTGGAAGTTGGTGCTTCCATCCAATTGGTGTTGGAACACTTAGGGAGTTGGTGCTTCCTTCTAGTGGGTGCTAGAGAAACCAGGGAATTGGTGCTTCCTTCTAGTGGGTGCTAGAGAAACCAGAGAGTTGGTGCTCTTAGCAAGTTGCAGCTTGCAAAACAAAGGTGATAGCCTCACAATGAGTTGGTTCTCATAAGAATGACAATGTACATAAAATAAAGATTACTTATCATATCAAGAAGAAGAGGTTTTTACCCTTTATGGGTTTCCTCAGAAAATATTTGTCTATGTATATTTCATGTGTGTGATTGATGTTGAATTTTCTATTGCTTAACTCCTTGCATTATTGTGATTTTCATTGAGTGCTCTGTAAAGAGTTTAAAATAAGCATAATTTTTTAAGCACGGTAACAACTGATTCACCCCCCCTCTTAGTTGTCCAACAAAAATTACTGGAAGAAAAGTTCCACAAAGGAGTCTAGAATATATGGAGTCGAGCTTACTTGGGATTTTTTTGTGGATGCAGTCAAGGAACAATATTACCCTATTGGTAACTATGACAACCAATACATGAGATGGACTGCACTACGAAAAGAGAGTGGCCAAATAGTGTTGGAGTTCACAAATAATTCCAAAGGCGCACCAATATGGGTATCAAAGGCTCGAGAAACATCTGGTTAAGAAATACCATGAGGATCTGCATAGGTACATCCAAACCAAAATGGATTTCCTGGACATCTCATCACTTAGAGCTGGCTATCGATATGTTGTCAAAATCGAGCAGAAATTTAGGCACCAGAACAAATGGGAGTTCGGTTCTAGAAATCTGCAACAACCAAAGAATGATAAAGACGACCCTAACAAACATCCTCCCAAAAACTCGTCTAAGCTACAGGAAAACAAGGGTAACATAAATATGAAGGACACTAGAAAGTGGTGTGATTTCCACAAAATTTCTCTGAAAACACTAATGAATGTCACTCAAAACAATCATTGGTGGTCGAGATCAAGGAAAAGGAGTCGAACCCTGATTTGGAATTTGATTCAAAAAATAATGGAAGAAGACAGATCATCGACACAGACCCCACTACTATTGTCACGACCAAAACAATTCAACTAGAAGAACCAACACATCCTGAAGAGCGGGAGCACCTTTTTCATTCACATATGTGGGTGAAGGGGACCCCATTGCATTTTATTTTTGATAGAAGAATCTAGAAGAACCTTATCTCATCAAAGGTCGTCAAGCAGTTGGGGTTGTCAACAACAACACACCCGCAACCATACAACATCGGGTGGCTTTGCTAGGGATGTGATATCCATGTCAACCAACAACGTCGATTGTCATATGGTATCCATCCCTTCAAGAATGATGTATTATGTGATGTTGCCCCGCTGGATGTCTATGATGTTATTTTGGGCCAGCCATATATGTGGAAGCACCATGCTATTTATGAGTCTTGACCCTGTAGTGTCATTGTTACTCTAGGGTGTCATCTCTATAGGATACCAGAGGTAGTTCCAACTAATTTCCCACTTAAATAGTTCCACAAGGTAGTATCTCATACTACAAAATTCAGCTTCTTCAAAATTTGTTCAAAAGGTGAACATAAGGACACTACAACCATTGTAGGCTCATTCCAAGAACCTTATATCCAACAGAAGTAGGTTGACAATATTGAAGCAAAGCGTAAAGATTCCTTCTGCACATAGTCATCTCATCAGGTTCTCGACAATATCCCATAAACCGAGCGATACAACTTCTCCAACAAGGCAAGCAACTCACCAAGGTTCATATTCAACAAACGCTTCCCCCTCTCCCATGGAAACTCAACATAATGGAGATTGTTTCTTCCTAAGGAGGGAGGATTGATCTAGGTATATATCAGTGGCCACCCACCTATTCCAACTAGGTCAAAATAGTTAGTTGACAATTTACTATTTTTAGCATCTTTTCGGGTTCCAAACTTTTGGGGCCATTTTGAGGGCCTAAACAACCTTTTTTTGCGATTGGGAACCTCAATGATAGTTGAAGGCTTTGATTGGGCCCAAAAAATGAATCTCCTCATCGATACCTTTCCAACGAGCTATTGTGTGCACCAAATGGATATTGTATGCCAAAGGTACGCCCACTGGAAGTTGATGCACCAAACTACCCAAAATGGGGTCCAAAAAACTGTTGGTTTTTCATCTTCCAGGGTTAGGGTTTTGGATTTTATTTATGTTAAAAAGGAATTTGGAGCCTCATTCTAACAATCATATTATTGTGAATGAGCGTATCCATCACATCTCTTCTCAGAGATAAGCTGCCACCATTTTTTTTTTTTTAAACTGTAACGAGTATGGAATTTATTTATCTGAAGTGATAATGGGTCTTTGCCAAAGCGACCCCTATTACAATGCAGTTTTCTAACTGCTGTTGCTTTTGATCTACAACATTCTTAGGGAATTTGAACAAAACTCTCATTGTTTACAATTAGCAGTCCTTTCATGAGTGTGCTGCCTTTGTTCGCCATCTGATCAACTTCACTGTTTGACTTTCTAAGAATATGATAAAACTTGCAAGAGTCAAAGTCTAGAAGAACTCTCTTCAATCTGGCCAAGGTTTTGTTGAGGCTGGAATTGCTGAACCGTGCCTCCATGTTTAATTTTTTTATTATTATCTCTGAATCTCCAAAAACTTGAAGGTCTTTGACTCCTTTTTCTCTTGCAATAAGGCATGCTTTGAGAAGCCCTAGAATCTCAGCTTGATTGTTGGATTTCTAACCTAATCCCCAACAGAAACAGTCTTTTGAAGACCCATCCGAGGAGTAGATGAACCCCCCAGCACCAACGACACCGGGATTTCCTTTGGACGCCCCATCAAAGAAAATTGTGGTTAAATTTTGAGACCGCCACCAAGACTGGAAAGTGTCATCATCATCTCTTATGCGCCAATCCGGATTGACAGTTTGAGGGGAGAGGAGATACTTACGCGGATAAGGCACAATAGGTCCTAGCCACCTCTTTTCCTCATGCAGTAATGAAGGATCCCCTTTAAAATACTATTGTTGGGCCGCTTCCAGGAGGAAGGATTTAGATTTTGCAACTACTTGCAATGGGGAGTGCCGCAGCTCTTTGAAAATCAACTGATTGCGTGCCAACCAAAGCTGCCAACATACATATTTGGGAAGCGCTGTCTAGATTTTGCACCAAAGTGATTTGGAAGGGATTTATTCGGGGTAGAAAAGACTCCAAGAGGAAAAGAGATCCGCAACAGAATTCTGGGGAGGGAATGAAATCTGAAAGTCCTGTAGAATGAGTCCCCAAACCTCTTTAGAAAAAATGCAATCCATGAATAGGTGTTGGGATGTTTCGGAGTTATTGCTGCATAAAACACATCTGTGAGGCCCCACTATGTTCCTTTTCTCCATATTATCTCTTGTTATAAGTTTATTATGTACTAGAGTCCAGAAGAAGAAGTTCACTTTTGGTAAGGCTAGAGGTTCCCAGACGTTTTTCCAGAAAGTCGGTGTTTGAATACTGTTTCTTGAGGCCTGCAAAACTCTATATCCTGTTGCTGTGGTGTATACACCGGTCTGGCCCCAACCCCAGATATCTTTCATGGTTCTATTGACAGGGGCGACGTCCTCCAGCAGATCTACAAGCATGGATTGTTGAAGAGATAAACAAGATGGGACTCCTTGAAAATCCCATCCTGCCCAATCTCCATGCTGATCCCATTTCGAAAGGTCATATAAGATGTTAACTCCTGCTCTCTCCATCCAGTCTCTGAGATCTGTTATGTCCACATTATTGGCCAGAGGTTCTCTCCCCATGATGCTATCGAGCCATAGATGAGTATGTTTGTCATTGCCAGGTATTCTGTAGACCAATTTTTTGAAGAAATTGTTTCTTTTGCAACATAATTTCCACACTTGCGTACAATTTGCTATGTTATCGTTTTGGAGATTGCTGAGAGATTTTTTGGGCCCGTATTTTGAACGCATAGTAACACTAACCGGGTGCATGGGCTCGTGGAGCAGCTTCCACAAAATCTTCCCTCCCAGCGCTAAATTGACGAGTGTGGGGTCTCTAATTTGCAGCCCGCCCTCTGCCATAGATTTTTTGACCACTTCCCAGTTCACCAAATGCATTTTATTTTCGTTGCCCTTCCCTCCCTGCCACAAGAAGTCTTTGAGAAGTTTGGAGATATTCTCCATCACGTTTCTTGGTGTGAGAAGAAAATATGTCTGGAAGATTGGAAGTGCAGACAACAAGGATTTGATTAAGATAACTTTGCCTCCCTTAGTCAACTAGTAGCCTCCCCACGCAGCAATTTTGGATTTAATTTTGGAAATGATATCGCTCCATAGCGATCTTTTGTTGACGCCATATATGATGGGAAGGCCGAGATACTTAAACCTGTCCCATTTTTCTTGGCCTTTGAACCCGAGGAGAGTGGTGATGCCTGTGAGTTCATGCTGGCCTATATTCCAGCTGAAGACTTTGCTTTTTCTCTCATAGAATAAAGCTCCTGAAACTCTGTAATAGTTTCTAAGGATTGTGTCAAATTCTTTGTCTATTCTAATGGAGGCTCCCCCGAGGAGAAGGGAATCGTCAGCAAAGAGTGCATGGTTCAGGGGTTCTACTCCATTGGAAGGTTTGAGACTCGGAATGTTTCCAACTAATCTTTCAGCAGTGAGATTTCGACTAAGGGAATCAACCATTAAGATGTACAGGAAAGGGGAGACAGGGCATCCCTGCCTCATGCCTCTCTGAGCTTGGAAAAAATTGGTTGGGCGACCATTGACTAGAGGGGAAATCCACAGATTGTCAATGCAGGCTTTTATTAGTTGAACAAAGTGAGACGAAAAGCCAAAGGAGAGAAGAACATTGTAAAGGAAAGAGCGATTAACTCTGTCAAAAGCATTCGCCATATCTAATTTTATCAACATACCTTTCTCTTTCCGCTGTTTGCTTGAATGTATTGTCTCCTAAACTTGGATTACATTGTCCAGAATGTGCCTACCTTCCACAAAACCACCTTGAGGATTGGAGATCAATCTTTTTAGCAACGGGTTGATCTGATTTGCTAGTAGTTTAGCCAGATTTTTACAGGAAGTGTTACACAACAATATGGGCCTAAATCTTGCAAATGAATTAGGGTTGGAGTCTTTGGGGATTAAAGGAAGGTAAGTGGATTTGGTTCCTCCACCTACCTTGGATTTTTTCATAAACCCACTTATCATTTTATGGAGATCATCCTTGATAATATGCCATCAAGATTTATATAAGTGGATTGTGAATCCATTAGGCCCAGGTGCCTTGTCTGGATCCATGGACCAGATAACATTAATGATTTCTTCCTCAGAATTTGGTCTACAAAGGATTGCGTTGTCTTCAGGACTGACGAGGGAAGGGATATTAGAGAGGAAGTCAACAGCTTCCTCATCATTGCTTTGAGTACCTTCTTTGTAGAAATTCCTGAAATGGGTTTCTGCAACAGCTTTGACTTGATTGAAACCTTTGCAGACTTGGCACTCCACTGTTTTGATTTCTACTATATGATTCCTAGACAGTCTCGCTCTATATTGCCAGTGGAAGAAGGAGGTGTTCCTATCCCCAACCTTCAACCAGAGACTTCTGGATTTGAGTTTCCAATATTCTTCTTCCTTTCGAAAAGATTGATATGTGGATCGTTGCGCTTTTATTTCTTTTTCCAACAACTCTACTGTGATATCTTTGCTTCCCATATCTGTTTGCAGGGTTTGCAATGACTGCACTGCTTCTTTTATTTGTTCGGTAGGAGTAGGGGATGGTTTCTTTATCCAGTCCTTCAGAGCTTGTTTTGTAGCTTTCAACTTTTTCTCCCATACATAACTTGAGGATCCAGAGAAGGATTTGGCCCATGCTTCTTTCACTATCACTAAAAAACCATCTCTCTCAATCCATAGAGGGCTGAATCGAAAAGGAATAGGGCCCAGGTCTTCTTCCTCTTCCAGGAGAAGATGTATTGGCTTATGATATGAGGTAAGTTTAGGCAGGATTTTGGTGATGATGATCTTTTTGTTCATCATTATGGAGCTTTGCACCAAGAATCTATCTAATCAAGCATAAATATGGTCCGGTCCCACCCTGTTATTGGACCAAGTATAAATGCCTCGGACATGATTGAAATCTAAAAGATCCCAAAACTATGTGAGCTCCTCCACCTTGGCCAGCATGGGGTCTCTGATGCTAGAGCCCCCCCTCTTCTCTTTTTCTTTCATTACAATATTAATATCCTCGACTATGATGATATTGCTGGGAGAAGTCTCCTCTAAAAAGGTAGAGAGAGAATTCCAACATTCTCGTTTTTCAGAGTAGGAAACAGGTACATAAAGATTGAAGAGAGAGATGGACAACTTACTTGCATTGTAATTCAGTTTCGTGAAGATCCAGTGTTGGGTTTCATCATGCTTATTCAGTTGGAATAGGTCTTCAGTCCAAAGAGTTGCCAACCCTCCAGAGGTTCCCCTTGAATTGACTGCTTTGCCTGATCTTTTATTCCACTTTGAACCACTGATCTCTAGAAGGGATTGCCCTTCTATTTTGGTCTCTTGGAGCATGAGAATGTCTGAGGGATCTTCTTTCAAAAGGTCCTTAACTGCTTCTATTTTAGAGGGATTCCCTAGTCCTCTACAGTTCCAAGAGACGAGATTCATTATTTACTTAAGGGGGGGATTGGGGCCTCCCTTGGAAGGCCTTGGTCTGGTATTTCATCCAATAGACATTTCTATTGTAGACTGGATTCCTTGTATTTTGAGCCTTTCTGCCTCCTCCTCCCTCTTTTCTTTGCGGGATTTCCTTCCTACTTTTTTCGAAGGATGCTCATAGGTTTCATCCTCTGAATAACCTGAGCTTTCCACTGGTTTTTTCCTTGTGATTTCTGCATATGAAGGATTGGAGGGGCTGCCTTGATTGGCTTCGATCTGTATTGCTTCCCCTTCCTCTTTGTTTGAAGGTGGTGTGTCTGCCTGTTCCACGTTCTCCTGGGTTAGATTTACTTGATTGTTCTGCACACTTTCTATCCCATTTGGAGTTGCTTCTGTTTCTTGGCCAGTTTTGGAGTTGCTAGGACCTCCAGTCATATTTCCTTTACCTGTGCCTTTTTTTGAGTTTGCATTTTTCTGAACTAGGGTCCATTGTTCCCCATTTTGTTTGTCTACTTGTTCCTCAGCCTTCTTCTTGCAATTCTTTGCAAAGTGTCTGTGCCCATGGAAATGGCTGCATTTAAAAGGTAGTTGTTCATAGTCCAACTCTTGGACATGCGTCCACCCTGCTACAGTGAGTTTGATTGCTTCCGGTAACCCCTCTTCTAGATCCACTTCTATGCAGATACGAGCGCAAGAATACTGATCCTTTCTTGGATCTTGGTTTATGTATTTTCCCAACACATTACCAATGATCTAGAGGGATTTTTGATTCTAGCAGTGGAGAGGTAAATGAGGGAGCCTGACCCAAACTGGGACAACAGAGGGTACGTCTTGGGTGGGATCAAAATCTGGAGTCCATTTGTTTAGATAAAGACCTTGGGGTCCCATGAAGTATGGCCCATTTCTGAAGATTAATCCTCTGTCATCCAGGTTTTCGAAGACAAACATAAAGAAAACCTTACCTAAAAAATAGCTTTTGACTCCCTCTTTGATCAATGGCTTCCAGTTCCTTTGAGTCCATTCTTCCATCGATTTGGGAGAAGGCCAGAGGCCCATGAACTGGCCTATGAGGCCTCTCTCGGCCAGGTTCAAGGCCGCTTTGCAGGTTTCTTCTTCCAGAAGGGCCACAGAAGGGATTGAGTCCATTTTCTTTACAAACTTCTACTGAGACGCAGTGGGAGGGCACTTAGGGCCGGCGACAACCATGGTTCTGAAAGCAAGAACCTCCGAAGGTGGATCAGGGTCCTCGCAGGCATCCATGGTCTGAAGGAACACGTAGCAGGACGGTCGAGAGGGTGCAGAGGCCTTAGGGGCGCGCTGGAGCAGCCAATATCCCTAGCGCTAGCAGAGCACGAGAATATTGATGGTCGATAAGCTGCCACCATTTTAACAAGTTCATTCACTTTGTATTTTACAGTTCTTTACATTTCGCTCATTAATAGAAATTGTGTATTACTATATCTTTTTGTTTATTGTTATATCTCTGCTATATATATGTTATATTATTGGATATTCGATATATCTCTGTACATTTCTTTATTATATCTCCACTCTCATTTCGTGCTCAAAATAATCTGGATCACAAATAGGCCCACCTTTCCTGAGCAGGAGGGATTTCCCATGATTTATGTAATGAAGTGCATGTGAGAGAAAAAAGTTTCATTATTGTGCCTTGAGAGATGTAAGTCCTTTAATGGCCCAAGGAATTATTTTAGTGGTCCTTAGTTGACAAAATAACACCTTCATTAAATCACAAATAAAATAGGTCTGTGTATAATGAAAATAGGCACCTAATTCCTTAGACAAGTGGGATAAAGTAGTGGTAGAACTTTTGTATGGAGTTACATATTTTATGTATCCTTAATTATTGAAATTACAAGAGTCAATAATACTTAGATATCTCCCACCTCAATTAGCTCAAACCACAACCCTTAAATTAACTAATATGGCATTGTAAACTAATTGGACTTCACTAAAAATCTTAGATATATGGATTGAAAAACCTCTAAAGCCATTGTTTAAAAGGATCATTTGAAACCTTATTTTCTAATAGGGATTTTCTATCATATGTCAGTAAAAATTTATAAACCTAAGGTTATGATTATCAAGTCTAAAAATACCACTTACCCTAATTTTACTTAAGACTAGAACAACCTAAAGGAAGTTAATTCATACACTAAGTCTTTGAGAGTTGACCTGCATCATAAGCTCAACTAAAATTTTAGTGTAGAGAAAGGATTTAGGTGGGATGGAAATCCTATTTTGGTATTGTTTCAATATTAAGAGAAACTATAAAGAAGTGGATTGCTACTTTTAGGAGAAAAATGAATTTCTCTTTGATACTCATTTCATTCAATTTATTTTATATGGATGTGAAGTTTGGGGTTACAACATTTCTATAGAAATCTAAAGGGAAATTAAGAAAATCCAAAAGCATTTTATAGTTTGTAATCTCAAAATTAAGAGTAATAGTTCATATCCCATTCTCCTCTCAAAAGTCTAGGATTTCTACCATAAAGAGTAAAGTTATGATTAGGTACCTAATGTACAAGTTAACTAACACGAAGGATAAAAAGATTCCTATCATTGTATCTAATTCCAATAAATGTCACTTGATAATTAAGGGAGGATGATATAATGGTGCTCTTTCCTAGCTAAATTAATGGAGGATTCAAGAAGACACTCTCTAAAATATAGATAATAGAAAACACATTATTAATACTAGAATTAAAGAGAGTTATGGTGACATGAGGAAATAAAGAATAAGAAAAAGCTAATTTTATATCAAGATACCGTCAAACCCAAGTTAGAAGATCAAAAATATCTTTCATCTATTTCTAACTTGAAAAATAAAATTAATTTTGCTAAAATAAAAACCAACTCTCATGCATTACACAGTGAAACTGGGCATTGAATAAGTCCTAAAATTCCTTGGGAAAACAAAATATGTAATATTTGTAATATTAAGAAAGTGGAGGATGGAAAACACTTTCTATTAGAACCATTTTCCTATGTACACATTAGGGCTCAATTATACAATATTTATGCCACTAGTGATATTAGTTATCATAAACCACAGTCACTACTACAATACAAGGTCATAATGCTACTTTTAGGGTCACATTGTAGTGTTTTTTTCTATGAAAAAATTAATTTTGTACGATACAAAAAATGACACACATAGGGATGTGACCATTTGCATCTACTTTGCATCACAAAGTTTCCTATTTATGTCATTTTGTTCAATACAGACTCCTTAAGGTGTCATATTAGTGACAAAAATCAAAACATAGGAAGTGATCTCTGTCAAATTTTCATCTTAGTTGCGTCGATTTTTTTTAAAACAACTTTGTAGAGTCACCTTTTCTTTGTGTTTGGATTAAAAATATGTTATTTGCATCATTTTAGAGTCTTTGTCCGTCATATTATCATTGGTATGAGTCCTAAATTAGCATTATTTTTGGGAGTATGTTTAGTTTATTAGTGTCGTATTAGCATTGAAATATAAAACCTTTGCATTGTGTTTTCATCTTCCAAGCATCATATTACTTCATTAAGTTTTAGTGTAAGTTTTGCAACATTATTATCTATTTACCATCGTTATTGTGTTGTATTGAAAATGTTTTGTGTCATATAAGCGTCACAGTTACATTATTTTAGTGTCATAATTATCTCATTTTAGCATCAAAATTGTATTGCTAATTATTAATTTAATTAATATTGATTATTTGATTATTTTTTTATCAATTTTGTTAATTTTATTTGTTTTGTAAATAAACAACTATATTAATATGGACATAAATTAAATATAACATACAATAGATTCAACCTCACAAATACCATGACAGTTTCTAGGGCTCTATAGCTCAAAAAACAAAAATAATTCCTTGCCCTAAGGGGAAACCAGGCCTTAACGTGTCTAAAATTAATATGTTTGATCAAGTTATGATTGTCTATAATGATATCCAAATCTAAAAGCCTATATATCATAACAACAGAAAATTAACTAGAACAAGATGTCATTTTGCATGTGGAACCTGGGGGCTAGTGAGGTCCACAGTCTCTCATCCAGCAACAACCTTAGAGGACTTGGCCTTCGCATAATTTCTGGTAGGAGGGACAAAGTTTCCTCCTTGACTATTGGCAATCTAGGTGACTACCTCATGCACATAATCATGTTGAATTTCCAAAGCTTCTTGCCTACTTTTCAGCTAGCGGAAATCTTGCTCTTTGGGAAGCATTTACACAACTACCATTTTCTTGGTGTGCCAATACAACTCAAGAATTATGTTTACTATTTATTTTTATTTTTTTAATTTAATTATTAGTATTACTTAACTAATGTTTTTTTGATATTTAAATATTGATTAAATCAATGAGTAGTATAAATCTATTTCACAACACATGTATTAATCATGAAGAAAAAACAATGCATATATAAACCCACCACCCTACTAACATCCTATGAATTTCACACCATGACTAGAGCATAAGATCATGCATCTATAAATGCAATTATGAGATTTTACCGCACTAAAATTGAATCAATTCCACACCATGGAAACAAAAAACCATGTGTACATAAGCACGATGATGAGATTTTAAATCAAATCATAAAATAAACATGTAATTATTTTCTTCCTATAAACAAGTAGTACATTGCCACACCAAGGAAATGTCAACTTTGTATACAACATTGCCTGAAATAATATGTACACATATAATGAAATGAAATAAACTAGACATTAGAAGTTGATTGAATTGTTGCTAGTTCCCTCCTCATCTTATGATCCCTCTTTCTCCTCACTTTGTAAACATAATAAAAGAACATGAGTTCAATAAAATAAAATAAATTGTTAATGTTTAAATATGTAAGAAAAAACATATAACTTAAAAAGTTGTTAATACCCTCTGATTCTTACCATTTACCCTCATCATCATCATCCTAGAAGAATATATTATATTTCAATTAATAAATGAATAATTCCAACTATATTATAAACTAAAAAATAACCCTAAATGGGGTGCCACGTCTCCAACATGCAATACCTTGACTTAATTTCACTTGTCACCACCCTCACATCCATTTCTCTTAGGGAGGTTAGCATTCAAATCTCATTAGAGAATTCAAGACAACTCTCTCACGCACGTTTAATGGCTCCTTCAGTGCAGCAAGGCTGGCAGACAACGATGGGTATGGGAGGCACACGCAAGGTCATTTCAGTTCCTTTAGTGCCCCTCCATTTTCTCTAGGTATGTTATGGATATTTCCATTCGGTTCATATCTTGTGTTTTGTATTTTCTCTTGTTGGTCTCCCACTCTGCAAATTTTCAGGTCGCTCAGAGTCTGGTTCATCTCCAACACCATGTCAGGGGAGCATGTAAGCCCAAGAGAGGGCTCTCTTGGTACAACTACGTTGTTAGACAATGAAGACTTTGTAGACTCGCCCAGGCGTCTTTGACCTCTCTGATCCACTGGGATGGGGGGAATGACGAGCTTCCAATGGCCATTGTAGAAGAAGAGATTCCATCAAATCCAATTATCGTTATGCCAACCTCCCTTTTGTATATTTTTCCAGACCTCCATGACCTGCCAAGAACTAGACATTTCGTCGTCGTTGTAGCTTGTACCTCGAACTGGGCAACTTGCATAGTTTAGGAAGAAATATCGTCGAACGAATGCCCAATGAAGACCCCCCCACCTCCCTCTTCATCTCCAGACCAAGACTTGCACTCCACTTGTCTCCTCGTGCCAGAACATTTGGAACTCATCTTTGAGATGCACAATTATATGCAGTATCAACTACACAAACATACCCTACTCAACAGTTGTCTCAACATTATGTACAATGCGCTCTTGGGCTCGCAGAGCCAACAACGGTGCTCAACTTATGCGCAACCATTCATTTTCACTCCCAATGGTGGAACTCATGCCAGCATAGGTTCCCCTAGTTCATCCAATGATTAGTCCTTTTCCTTTTAGCTCTATGCACTATTTTTTCAAAAATCCTGTAGAAGTTCATATTTTCATGTTCAGAATTCTCTCCTCTTGTTGAGACAGTTTAGACATTAAAATTCACTGCCACCTTCTCTAGTTTCCATTTGTTTGGCGGAACAGGTGGCGGTTTTTTTCCTTGGTCCAGATAGAACATCAGGTAGCCACCTGTTCTGGTTTCCACTTGTCTGGTAGAACATGTGGCAGACCTCTAGACATGGTTCTATTATGTATGATTACAATAGATTTTTTAGGCAATACAACTTTTTTATTTACAAAAAAAATAAACTAAAAAATAAGCACGTAATTAACAATTAATTATAGCAAGAATGAGTGGCTACATATATTCCAACATTATTTTGTAACCCTTACTCAGGCATACTTTAGTTCTTCCTTACTGGGCTCATGACTTTGCAATATATTGTTTAACTATATGCAAAAAGAGAGAACCATATTTAATAATCACATATATTAAACTAGTATATTAGCATAGTAAATGAGATTATATTGATAAACTTACAAAGTTCCCTCTAATCACGGACCTCACGGCTTGACCCAATGAATGAGTAACTGTTAATTATTTGTATTCATTTGTGCACGTACATAAGAAAATATAAGATCAGTTAGTTTTATCGATATCCAACAAATGACCATAAAAGTACATCAATGGTACTACAATATTACATCAAAGAAAGATAACAAGTTGAAAACATATCAAAATAAATAGTTGTACGCATATCAAAACAATAACTACAAGCATGTATTATTTATTACCTTTATGTATTTTTTGTGGTGTCTCGAGGTCCACTCCTCATTCTTTATTTTCTTCAATGATTCTCTTAGCCTCCACAAGATTTTTTTAAATATAGATTTGTCAATATTAGAAAGTTTCTTTTATAGTCTTTTCCTTGCTCAATGAGCTTTGCGATGTTCATACTAAATTTGTTCAAACCATAGAAAATGGAGTCACCTATAAACTTCAATGATGATACATAATGAAATATAAAATATGAAGGACTAGAAACATAAGTAAGTATGTAGAAAACTAGATCAAATGTATTTCATGTGATATGGTATCTCCTCCTCTTGATATTTCCAAGGAATCTATGAAGGGCCCATTTTTCACTAAGTTGTAAATTTGGGAACCTTCTATGTAAATGTGGTAATGCCCTATCCTTACTAGCACTACTTATTTATGTCCACTTTTGTGGTATTATTTTGGCCACTCCCCATGACTATGTAAGAAATTTCACTATGGACAATTGTACCACTACTGAATTTTAAAACCTCTCCTTTATCGGTAACTATATATCGTCATAATTGAAATCTTATACTCTATCTTATGTTAATGAGACAAATATTCATATCTATTCATCCTCCTCTCTACACCATGTGCTCAAATAAACATTAATATGAAAATCATTGAATGAATACGTGTTATGAAAAATGTAGTATATTGGATTCAATTACACTCTAAATTTATTTGAAAGATGTAGGATAAATCATACCACAACTAACATGATCAATTCTATTATGAATAAGACCCCTAGAACTATATCCCTACTGCACCAAATGTAAGTAATCCATATCTAGGCGTCACCTTTCTTTTTTGGTTGTACTATTTAGAGATGTTATAAATTTTATTATCAAATTTTTCTGTAACATAAAAAAAAACTATAGTAAGTAATGATTAGAATTATAAATGAAACTCTTAGTAAAGTGAATAAATATTTTTCAATATTATGTAACAATCATAAAGTGTGTGACTACAGTAATCACCAAGGTCTTATTGTTTTTGCTACCTTCATCAATTACAACTTTTTTACCTTCCCTTTTCTCATGTTCCTCTCTTTCCCTATGTATATCATAATTGTCTAAGGAATCTCCATTGGAACCATATGACCTGTATATCTATTCTCTACTAAGTTAAGTACATAAAATTGATGGAGTAAAATATAGGTATAATTTGACATGAACATTGCAAATATACATGCATAAGATCAACATATGCAAAGATGTAGAAACTAACCCTCTAAATCAAGGACATACACACAAAATAACCCTCTAACTCCCTATCTCACTCACCAAAAATCATCAAACCTCTCTTTTGTTATCTATGTTTGTGTGAATTTTATTTTTTTATGAGGAATTCATAGTGTGGAGGGTTTACATTGGGATACTAATTGTTGTGACATGCTTTACAATGGATACGAACAATGTGGAAATTATTTACATTTCAATGTATTATGGGTTGTGTTAGTGTGTTGTCTTAAGTACATCCAATGAACACAACTTAAAATGCAATAGAATTTCCTATCCCATACCTTGGTTGACCAAGTCATGTAGATTTCACATCCATGGAAGGATAGGGAGAGTATATTCGAGGCAAATGATTGGAAGAAAATGATTTGATTTCATACATAATTGCATTGTTTGGGTAGAAGCATCAATTTTGTGGGTTGAAGCATCAATTTTGTATCATTTCTAGTTAGCTAAGGATTTATTGAAAAAAACATTGTTAACATTCTTAGTTAGCATTGCTTGAACAAATATCCTAGTTTAATCTCCTATTGAATGAACATGATAGAGTAGTAGTTTCAAATGTATACAAGGCAACCAACAAAAAATTCATTAAAAAATCCATATCCATGGTAAGGAGATAGTTTGGGAATACTCCTCGATCAAAGTTTGAATATGAGGTCAAGAAAACCCCGAAGATCATTTGATCATTTCTACTTGCACCAATCTGCTAGAATTAGTTACAATCAAACATGAAACAAAAATACTAGCAAAAACATCTACACTCGAGTCAAGAAACTAGTAAAATTTTATTATGTTATAGGTTTTTTGTTATACATGGATTCCTAACTTGTCTTATGTGGGGAAATTTTTTCAAACTTTAACATTTTTTCCCTCTAAATATACAAAAAAAATCTCTTCATTCATATTTTTGGGTTGATTTTAATGAGGTTTCTTATCCTAGAAAATTCTAAGTATGCATGCAATTTTTATAAAATCAATGCAATTAACAAAATATCATGTACTATGGTCAAAGCCTTTAATATATTAGGTAACTATGGATTTTATAATTTTGAATTTCAATATATCTAAGGCATGGAAAATGTCATTTCCATTTATCTCTTTATAGTAAGGAGTATAGGCTTGGGTATATTTAGATATTTTAAACTTCAATTTACAAAACATTACCAACTATCTCTTCTCATGTTTTATGCTAAGTTTATTGAATTCAACATATCTATCTAGGGATTAATTCCTATTGATGAATAGAAGTCCGTGTAAAATGGAAATGGTGAGTCAAATCCCACTAGCATGATCAGTTTGAACGAGCCTCTTTCTACATGGTGACCCAAGTTTGAAACCCATCGCTACTAGAAGGAGACACCTAAAAAATCCGTCCATGCTAAGGGTTGTTGTGGCCCAATATGGGTGCGATCCCTGGGTGATTTTGACGGTTTATATGCCCATGGGTCATGTTTTCTCAACCACAAGCTAGTCCTGCAGGTCATGCACATGCTAGAATTTAAAAAAAAAACGAAATGGTGGAAAACTTTTCTCAAAAAAAAAAAGGAATGGTGGGTGTCTATTTTTCTTGTTTTTTGAGAAAAAAAATTATATTTTCACAAATTCTTCAATTTTCGGTAAAGAAAATTATTTTTTATTTAGAATTTCACTTTAAAGTAAAAACTAAACTTGTCAAGAATTTTGTTATCTTTCTATTGACTATTTTTCAAAAAACAATTATTGAAATCTGATATGTTAACTTAGCAATTGTTTGACAGTATGTTCCGTAAAAATGAAGGGAATCATAATGAGTTATGTTTTTTCCCCAACAATGTATCCATTATTAAACTTTTGTTTTTGACAACAAGATTTCTCATCAATCTTATCAACCAAATCATATCTACTCACCAAGATCAATCACCAAGACAACTCTCAAAGATGTGCATCAACCAAGCATAACACAACAACTCATAATCATCACCAAGATCAATATGTGCTTCTAATAATAAAAGTA
>ML799359.1:184142-206914 GCA_009831015.1 Picea engelmannii | reverse complement strand
ATACACCTCATGTATGTGCCAACTCATCAACTACTTGTCTCAACCATGTACCCAACATGTACCTCAACCAAAATCCCTCATCAATTTCATCATCCAAATCTGATTTGTAACTCTATAATAGACCTGGTGTATATGATCATATACCTACAAACCTTCCTTAACTTTAAAAACAAGAGACTAGCATTTTCATCAAACTTTTCTTTAGTCTCACATGACTAGTTTTGGATTAATCAACAACTCTAACTTGAAATAATAATAACTATGTACCTTTAATGAATAAAGATATAAAAATAGTATACAATGTTCTTTAGTGTGTTTTATGCAATTCCTCCAGGTGTCACTACTTGGAACCTCTCAGAAAAGGAGTTATAGCAAAAATGACATACCTTGCTGAATTTTGGCTTATTCTAGAGAGCAACCTTGTAGAGCGTGCCCTGCATGGAATATTTGTTGAATCGATATGAAAATGTTACACATAATACTAAAGACTCTATTTTAACCAAAACATTTGTTCTTACTACATTTGGATCTGTTATGAATAAGTTATGACGTTTTTACTCGAAACACCTGTCTTAGACTAGTTTCAAGACTAGCCACAAACCCTATTTTCCACGGAGTGTAACTCCAAAAATATAACGACCCACAAGATGAAATTTTTACCACAGATACTTGAATATGTTTCCTCAGTGGAATATCAATTTGATGGTCTGAATCATTCTGGAAAAAAAATTATTGCTAAAAGGGTGAGATGACCTGTAAATAACATACCTTAGAAAGCATCATCAAAAGAATTTATCCTCCCTTGAATTCCGGCCTTATTTTTTTCACATTCTGTCTGAAATTCAGCTTAGATATCCTTTGGTTACCTCAGTCACCTATATATATTAAATATTCTCAAGTGTGATATAAAATGAGAGAGCCTTGCCTCTTATTTATACTCTCCAGATATCTTCCTTAGAAGCATCTTCTAGGTCACTTAACCCATTTCTAGGTCACTTAACCTACTTCTAGGTCACTTAACCCATTTGTAGGTCACTTAACCTATTTCTAGGTCACTTAACCTTTTTTCCTCATTTTTACTGTTAACCACTTTCCATAATTAGAAAGTTCTCCATTACTTTACATTTAAATATTCCTCCTTGACTTTGTCACCTCACTTTATCATTTAAATAATCTTCTTTGATTTTGTCACTTCACTTTATTATTTAAATAATCCTTCTTGATTTTGTCACTTTACTTTATCATTTAAATAATAATTTCTTCTTTGCAAGCTCTTTGACTTCTTTGAACTTTTGGGGATTCAAGCCAACATATGAGGGTCCTCCAACTTCGTAAGGCCATAACTCTCAAACTGTGAGGAGTTATGTGACATTACACATACCACCAGAAATGACATGACATGTAATATCCATATAGAATAGTATTTCCTTCAAATATATCAAAAATTATACAATTATCCATCAAACAAACTTGGGTCCATTACCCAAACCTTGGTTCTCCAACTTCTCATGGCCTTAACTCTCTAACTGTGAGGAGTTACGTGATGTTCCACATACCACCAGAAATGGAATGACATGTACTATCCATATAGAATAGTATTACCTTCAAATATATTAAAACTCATACCATTATACATGAAACAAATTTGGGTCCATTACCTAAACCTTTGTGCTACCAGAATTCGCTACCAGAATTTCTCCAAGGGTTGAAATCAATCACTAAGGGTTGATATAAATATACAATATCACTCTCCAATAGTTGACATCAATGACAACGAACAATCCATACCAACTATCCATCAACCTAAGCCAATTGTGTGACAGGACCAAGGGGCCTAGGCAAATAGAGAAATATTGTGATGAACACTTTAAATGATACATCCCTTTATCACTTCCTTCAATCTCAAGGAGGATGAAAATAAAGGGTGACAAGGAACTAAGGACACACTCCCCCATACAGATATCTCACAAGATTAGATACCCTTTTTTTCCCACATATTCCATAAGTGTGTACAAAAGGGTGGTGATTCTCTCATCATTAAATGTGTATAAAAAGGTGATGATTCTATCATCATTTGAAATTGTCAATGTCGATTCAAATGGTCATCAAGAATCCTCATAAGAATAAATCACAAACACCATTTTCAAATAAAATAGGTTAATGTGCATTGTATTTGTCACACTTATTGTATAGGTTAACAATGTTGCGTCCTCTCATCGTTATGCTTAACCCATAAAACCCAACCTCATGAGATGATTTACATTATTCTCTTGTTTGTCTTGTGTACAATTTGGATTGATAGTGTATGCTCAAATCACCTACAAAAAATTAATATTGTAAACACAATATCTCCTTATGTGACCGTCCACTTGTCCTTTTACCAAAATATTTTCTTTATTTTTTTGTTTACTCCCCTATGTTGGCTTGTCACATGTAATTTAAATAGGTGAAGAAAAATAAATAAAAAAAACAAATTATTGAGAGGGAAACAATCTTGGGTCTTCTTGTCATTCTACTTAAGTCGGAAAGCCAAGTTGTCTCATTGCATGTAAGCCAAATGATCCAAACAAACGAAAATTCATGTGTCATCATTGCATCATGCTACTCATCTTAGCCATAGTATTTCAACTTAAGGCCATATATGCAAACTAATTTTAATTCAAATGATTTTGAGTGTATGCACATAGCTCAAATCTTGTATTTGCTAATTGGGTTTTTTCTAAGAAAAATAGAGATGAGTGAACCTTAATATGGGTGGAACAACAATGATAATAAGGTTATAATATATATATAAATTCAATTCTATAAACATGAAATTATTTCATCCCTAATATGCTCCATTTACTCAATGAGAGAATCACCAGGAAATCCTATATAAAATTGATTTAACTATAGTGGTAGGGAATTCTCTAATATAACTTATGATACTATAGTGGGAGAGGAAGAGAAAAGTAGGAGGGGGATAAGGGATAAAAGGAAGAGGTGGGGGATGGATACAAAGAAGAAAAATAAAATATGGGGGGAATATAAAATAGAAAGAGAGAGAGGAGGAGGGAAGAAAGGATGAGTCGAAGAGGGGAAGAGGAAAAGGGAGGATTAGAAAGAGAGGAAGAGGGAGAGAAAGAGAGGAATAGAGTAAGAGGAAAATAAAGAGAGGAATAGAGGAAGAGGAAGGAGATAAGGGAGAGAAAGAGTGGAAGAGAAGAAGAGGAGGGAGAGAAATGAGAAGAAGGAGAGAAGGAGAGGAAGATGAAGGATAAGAGGATGATAAACCCAAATCCAATCTCCCATATCCAAAATATAAATCTTATTTTGTTCTAAATATATGAATAAAAAAAATCAAAAATAAAAAATTTGGGGGAAAAGGAAAGAAAACTCAAATCCCATCTCCAAAAGCCCAATCCCATTTTTCTTTAAATGTGTAATTTAAAAAAAATGAGGAAAATTGACAATAAACTTGTGAATCCAAGAGATCCATTGATGCCGCACAAATCTCCCTTGATTTCTCCTATTGAGTGCCTCCTAAAATCACTTCCATCTCCAAGAAGTGCTACCCCACACCCTCATGTGAAAATAAAATGAGGGACCCCCCCCAACTTATAAGAGAAATGTACAGTGAATGTGATGCAAGGATTGATTTTGCATTTATTTTTTGTTTTCTTTAAGTTTTCCATCAAGGTAGAATCATACATGTGTCAACTATCATAATGCAAATATCAATCACACATCAAAGAAAATCATTTTCGTGTCATATCTATGCCATATCACATCATCTATTTTTCAAACCATGTCATCTCAGTGTCATAGATTTTTATGCTAAGTAAATACAAGCACCATACCTACATCATTTCAAATTCATATAGTACAATGCTAAGACAAAACACATCTTTCCCTCACACCATTGAGAGTCATTACAACATCACCATAACATCAAAAAAACATTATGGTAGTGTCACATCTACCATCGATAACTACACTGCAAAACTAATCATTACTATTATATTTATTATAATTATAATAAACACAATATCTATTAAAAACAAAAAATTATAATTATTACGATTAATATTAAAAATTAAATGTTATTGTTGTTGTCATTGTTGTTTTAAATATATTATTATTAAAATTATAATTTAGAGGTGGAAAGTGTGAGGGGAGTCATCATCCACTTTGATGGAAACTAGGAAGTAGATTGTGCTTGGGCGATTGGACTACCACAAATAATAAAGTTGAGACATTATTCCTATACAAATGCCTCTTGGTCCTTAAATATCAAAATATTCTTGTGGAAATAGTCCCAAGAGATGATATGGTCACTCTAGGAGAAAATTATAAACAAATATATAAACAAGAGACCAAACCATTCTCACTTTAGCTACTTGGCAGGTAATTCAAAAATGAAATGACTACTAGTTATGAAGTGGTGACATTTGACTATTAGACTCTTTCACTCACTTGTGTGAATTGTAATTAGGTGGATGGAATTATAGTCCAACAAGAAATGTGGGTTAATAGAAATGGATAGAAATATGTGTTTGTGGATCTTGGGTTTGTGGCTCTTCATTGTTTTGGTTCTAGCTGGTTTGTCCTTGCAACAAAATTCTTAGTTGCATCCTCTACGAGTTGGATGAGTTCAAAAAATGAGTGAACTTGATGTTATACGAAAAGTCCCTTTTAGGACCACCTGGTGAATTAAATATCATTGGAAAGGTATCAATGAGTACTTCAATGATGTTAGAATCTAATTCGATGTTTCTACCTACTAACTTGTATGTGCATAAACCTTGCTATTTAAATTGACCAAACCACACCCTCAAACTAGTTTGGAGACTTCTAATAGCTCTAAGTTATTCATGTGATCTTAAATTGAAGCAAATGATATACCTTTTGAAATGTCTCAAGGAAAGACATATCTTGGAATCTCTAAATTTATATTGTGGTGCACAACAATAACACTTTTTAAACCATGAACCCTACCACCAAACTAATTCCTTGAAACTAGTCCTAATCTTGTGAAAGTTCATTCTCAATAACTGAGGGTCAAAACTAGGGATGTGATACATCATTGGAAAGGTATCAAATATCCCTACATCAATATTGGGCTCAATTTTATGTCTAGGTATAATTTATAATGGATTCTGGTCAATGAATTCATGGCTATGAAATCCCCCCCCCCATGAGATGTGCAACTTGTGCACTTCATAGATTAGGCATATGAACTCAAAAATGGGAAAAAGAGAGCTCATTGGAATCTTGTTTTCATAACTACAAGGTTAATCCATTAGATTTTCTAAAAATAAAAAATAATTATTTTTATAATTTGTGTAAGAATTGGATTACTTGGAGCCCACCTAGTTACCAGTGAAAGGGACCAATGTTGGAATTTTTGCAAAGTATGCTCACATCTGACGAAATATTACCTAATCAACCTAGACATGTGATTTTATAANGGGGGGGGGGGGTGTTAAAACTAAAAAATAAGACAAGGATGACCTCCCCAAAGGACAAAATATTGGGAAGATAAAACAAGCCAAAAAAAGGATAGATTTCTCAATTGTTATCCATGATTATGGGAGTCCTAAAACTCTTCAAGATCCTATTAATTTCACCATGAAATTTTACACCAAAAATGTAATATACCATGTCATTACTGCAAGAATGTGATCAATCTCTATTGAACTCTATTTTGAATATGATATCTAGTTAGGATGAAAAAATAGTTATTCATGAGTCAAATCACAAAGAAACTTAGATGATTAAATCCATATATTGTTTTAATGAAATGAAGCTTGTAGAGTTTCCTTCATGTAGTAAAAATACATGGTGTAGCCTCTACTGTTCAAAATACACCCATCTTTAGAAGGTGAGAGTTCCCGAACAATTTCAGACTTAAATCCCTACTTGGAGTTACAAATGCTACTAATATCTCAAAAATGAAAGGCATGTTTATATCAATCCATCAAGCATTTCAATGAACTAAAAAACAAGAGTGTAGAAAACTAAGGTAAGGCCACATGATTTCAAAAATAATGGATCACACCATGATCCTCCTTTATATTTAGTGAATGTAAACCACAAAATCAAGTTATGGGAGAGAGCAACTACAAAAAAGTTAGGTATGCACTTGTTAATGGTGAGACTCATCAAGTTAAGGTAGGAAGGAGCTACTAAACTTGTTGCACAAACTGAAATAGATTCCAAACCAATATGTACTATTATGTAATACCCCAATTTTGATTCCCCATATTAAATAATGTATGAAAGGCCAGAGTGCTCAAACAATTAAAAGAGGCCATAGTTCCTAGGAAATGTAAATTTTTTTTTATCATTATTAATAATAAAATACATCGTGGGCTGCTAGATGGACAATGATGAGTTATGGGGGGATATGATTTCATGAGAGAGGGGGCTTAGGGGGGTTAAATCATTTTATCATATTTTTATTTACCTGTAATTGTTTTAATGGAGAGAAGTGCTTACATGAGCTTCTTGGGGAAGCACATGTGATTCTTGATTTTTTTTGTAAATGTGTAAACCCATCTTGTGGGTTGTTTGGGGGTATTTCTCCATTCACACTTTCATTCATTCTTTCTCAATTATCATTCCTCATTCATTCTTGTTCTTGGATTGGGACATGGGGGGGGGGGATTGTTGAGGAAGAAACAATTTTTTGTTGGATGTAATAATGACTAGTGTATTCCAACCATGAATATGTGCCTACATGACTTAGATGTATTGGCATGTACTAGATTTTATTCACAGTTATGAATCCTGAGAGTCCAAGCATGGATATTCTTGACCAGATGCACCGAAGCCCTGGAAGGAGGTGGAAAACATGAGGGACTGTGTGGTAGAGAAGGGGGGCATTCTCTTGGGTTGTGCATGATGGAGAGAAGAGAGAGATGGTTTACATTAGATTGTTGTGTGTTGATAAACCTGTGAGAACTTGAGTGTTGACTGTTTTTGGAAGTTGAGTCACACCCTAGAACCGTCCTTGTGGATTCATATCCATGGATCGGGGATGACATTGTTGTTGAGACTTGGAACAACAATGTATATGGTTGGGTGGAATTTCCTTGGTCTGCATCCAGTTGGTGAATCATTTTTTTAAAGATAAGTGCATATTTTTCATGTGTTTCTATGCTTATATATTTTTATTTCCATTGTGTATTAATTAATATCTCCGAGATGTGTATCTTTAAGGTGTCTTCTTGTTGGTTATTGTTGTGCATGGCATGTTTGAACATTATTTTCTTATGTAGTATGAATCTTGATTATTGCATGTGATTATTTAATTCATCTTTATCAATTAAATGTCATCATAAATTCATAATAATTTTTTAAGTGTTAAATTTGTAGTAACATGCCCAGACATGTTGGTGGTTAGGTATGTTACAGATTGGTATCCGAGAAATATCTACAGAAATTGATCCTACATGGGACAATTATTAGAGATTATAAAATGAAATTGCAGAGTCTACAAGTGAATTGTTGGTAGAATGTTAGGAAGAGTACGTCTGTAATTTTGTTCGACTAAATTATTACAGTGAATTGAGAAAAATCCCCAATTCCATAACGGACTTGAAGAAAATTCATGCCAAGAATGTTGACCAACTGTGCATGCAAGTAATTGGTTGCTCCAGAGGTTGAATTATGTTTATTGGAGTGAAATTGGACAAATCTCATAGTTGTAGAGTTCCCATGGTGGAAATTGAGTGAAATTGGGCAAAAGCCCCATTTTCCATAGAAGAATTCAATGTTCATGGTCGAATTACAAGTGTTAGGGTCATATGGATTATTAAAAGGCATGGAATTGTCCATATGAAGTTTAATAAAAATGTTTAATGGAGGCCCCCCAAAAAATTAGGAATTTGGGCATTTTGAGCATTTTGGAAATTTTCAAAAATAGGTGAAATTGGGAAAAGTCAGGAATTTTTTTGTACCGTGACATCAGCATGAAGTGGGGAGGGCCATGTGTCATATGATATGGCTAAAAGTTGACATGTATTTCCATGGTGGTAGGGACACGATGGAAATTACATAGTGGCATGGTGGTATAGGTGGCAGGTGGCCTAGCGCCACGGTGGTGGGACCTCCTCCTGCTTGATGGAACCCATAGTCGAACCCAACAAAACTCATTGAGAGGGGGTCCAGTTTGGTTGGTTTAACCCTAGGNGGGAATAAACCCATCGATGTGCACCATTTCATCGAGGCCCTAACCTTGGTTAGGTTTTGCGGCCCCTCCCCCCCTCAGTTAACAGTCGATGGGTCGAGGGGGAGCAATGCGATCGTTACCAGTGACCATTGTTGACTCCCCATGGATATAATGCACCATCTAATTAAAATATAATGAAACTTTGTGTGCACATGGTATATGGGTGCATATGGGGCCCATCCATCCCCGAGACTCAATAAAAAGGGTGCCACTTGGAAGCCTAGGAATTGTGGGGCCTGAAATATAACAGGTGCACACCAAGAAGGGAGAAGGAAAGAGAAGGAAAGAAAGGGGTAAGGGTCAAAAGGGAAAGGACACAATGGTCGAGGGGGCTAACATGGTGTCACCTTGAGGTGCCAGGTGGACTCATGTTCCACATCAACATCCCAGTCAAAGCAAGTTAACAAGATTGTTTTTTTACTTCAGTCAACTTCTGAGAGCCATAACTTTCAGCTCATAGATCGGATCGGGGTGTGAGTACAGTCATTGAAAAAATTATTCAGAGGAGAATAACATGGAATTATTAGAATTTGGAGAATTGTGATTTAAATATTCATAAATTGAGAAGAAAAAGGACATGTAGCATTAATTGATGAATTTTTATGATATGCATATTTCTAACAAACTGGTTGCTTGCACATTTTGCAGAATTAGGGGTATAAACATATCATTTCAGGATAATAATTCATATTTAATAAATTGATGAAGAAAATGGAGCCTTCATTCATGATAAGGAAGCCAAAGGACAAAATATCGGTGTTGCTAATGCAGAGATAGAGTCAAATGGACACAAGGGCGGAGGGGAGAAAGAAACATTAATAGAGATTGTGAGAAGATTAAGAATAGAAGTACGGAGCTACAAAGAAAACAATGAGAGGCTGATAAGATAAGAAAATCAGATAAATTCTCAAGTTATGCAAAGCCCAAATCAGTTTTAGAGGCAAGTAAAGAATGGATCAAACTCAAAACAGGAGGAAGAGGGAAGATAACATGAAAGAAGAGATAACTACATAAGAGTTGGTTATTAAATGAGTGATAGTAGAAATAATATACATCACTCACCTCCTTACTCATCAAGGAAATTTTATGCATCTAAAGATTCCATAAGTACTCCATAGGTGTCTCATGTTAGGAACCAAAGAAGAAGACATGAATTGGACAGTTTGCAAGGAGAGTCGAGGAAAATTAATCCACCATCCTTCTATGGTGAAAGATAAAGGGAAGATGATGTTGAAGCATGGATGCTTGGACTCAGGAGGTATTTTCAATTGCATAACTACTCATCAAACCCAGAAGCCAGAATTGTCACTTACCATTTACATGGAAAATTTGTTATGTGGTGGGATCAAATTAAGCAAGTTGAGCACATAAATGAGAGAAGGATCACTTGGAAGTAATCCAAGAAATATTTTCAAAAGGAGTACCTTTCAAAACACTTCTATAATAAGAAAATGTAGAAGTTCTTTGAACTCGGGATGGGAAGCATGACCATGGTAGAGTATGAAAATAAGTTCTTAGGACTACTAAAGTATGTGGGGTTTATCAAATATGAGAAGGTGAAAATACAAAGGTTTTGAGTATACTTACTTCATTTTATAAAGAGAATATTCAATATGATGATCCCAGGACATTGTCTGAGACCATCAAGAAGGCTAAGTACTTGTATGAGAAAGGAAATGGTAGAGAGTCTTTGCAGAAATCTTGTAAGGATAAGAAGAAGGAGAAGTTTGATAAAATAAATAAAGGATTCAATCCTCCTTTCAATAGAAATAGCCCAAATGAAAACAAGCAAGACCAACCTGCTAAGGATGAATCCAGGAGAGAAGACTCCTTGGGAAAAAGGGGGATACCACTAATACAATGTTGGGGTTGCAAAGAACATCACATGTACAAGGATTTTCCTAACAAAAAATACAAAGTGAATACCATGCACAACATCCAAGAGGATACAATAGTAGAAGATATGGGAAGAATTTATGCATCCTTAGAAGATCAACAAGCAAAGTACTAATCCAGTATGACCGAGGTGGAAGGTAAGATAATTAATCATCTTGTAGCTATTTTAATTTATTCGAGAGAAATCCATTGTTACATTGATCCTAAAATAGTGGATAGATTACATTTGGAGAAAACTAAGGTTGAATAATAAAGTTTGGTTCAGCTAGCCACTACAACCAAAAGAAGGATCAATGAGATGGTCATAGGTTGTCTAATACATCTGATTGCAGTGAGTACTAATGATGATATGAATATCATACCATTGGGGTATTATGATATTCTAATTGGAATGGATTGGTTGGACAAGCATCATGTTGTCCTAGATTGTCATAACAAGACGTTTACATGTCTTGATGAAGGAGGAAAACAGAGCACTGTGAAAGCAATTCCAAGACCCATTTCTATAAGGGAGATTTCATCCTTATAGTTGAAGATATTTTTCAGGAAAGGATGTCAATTGTATGCAACCCATGTGGAGGAGGAAAAAAAGACAAAAGGGCCAAGTCTTGAATATTTTTTGATACTACAAGAGTTTGAATATGTATTCCAAGAAATACCAGGATTTCCACCAAAGAGGGATACATATTTCTTTATTTATTTAGTACCAGGAGCTTCCACGGTATAAAAAAAAACCTTACAGAATGAGTACACCAGAATTAAAATAATTACAAATGCAGCTGGAAGAATTGTTGAAGAAAGAGTACACATGTCCAAGTGTTTCACCTTGGGGAGTGTGAGTACTCTTTGTCGAAAATAAGGATGGAACATTGAGGTTGTGTATTCACTTTAGACAACTAAATAAATCCACATTGAATAAAAAATACCCTCTACCCAGAATTGATGACCTATTTGATCATATAAGAGGGGCAAAGCCATTTTCAAATATAGACTTAATATTAGGATACCATCAGGTAAGAATCAAGGAAGAAGACATCAATAAGACATCCTTTAGAACCAGATATGGACATTATGAATTTGTAGTGGTACCATTTGGGTTGACCAATGCACCCGTTGTCTTTATGTGCTTAATTAATGGCATATTCAGAAAATATTTGGATAAGTTTGTCATAGTATTCTTGGATGACATATTTATTTATTCTAAGTCAGAGGAAGATCATGAGCATCACTTTAGATTTATATTGCAAGTGTTGAGGGAACATCAGTTGTATGGAAAGCTTAGTGAGTGTTATTTTTACCAAGAAAAGATCCATTACCTGGGACACATTATTTCAAAACAAGGTATAGCAGTGGATCTAGAGAAGATTGAAGCCATTAGAGGATGTCCAACACCCATGAATGTTTCAGAAGTCATATCTTTTATGGTACTAGTTGGTTACTATAGAATATTTATAGAAGGGTGTTGGCAGCCATTGTCATTCCTATATTTTCCTTACAAGCTGCCTACACAAGGGTTTTGAACCCGCATTACTCGTCGCAATTCTTTAAATAAAACGACACTATTATCTTTCGCTTTCACATACCTGCTTTTTGTTTTCATTTTCACGACTGCAAGCGTGAAAACCTAGAGTTGGAAGTCATGTTGATTGCATTAAAATCATCTTTTGGATTGTTATAAATCTTTTTGTTTATGTGGTCATAACTCTTTTACCTCCAACTCACTACTGGTCATGCATTTATCAAAACACCAAACCTCCACTCACTTTTCATTTGACCATTGTCAATATGTTTTCGATTTAGCAATGGTTATATGATATTTTGGTGTCTTTGATCAAATCATTGGTGCAATGTTCGACATATTGGTTTCTTTTAAATCATACAAATTCCATTGTTTATTTAACATTTGGATCGAGTTTTGGTTAGTCATTTCATGTTTTTCAATGGTTATGTGATAATCCATTTGACATATTGTTTACAATGCTTTTGATATACACTATTGTGATTTGAATGAAACATTTTACCAAGGCGTTGTCGATTGTATAACTGACATAATAGTTTTTCATGGTCCCAAATTACTACACCACCCTCGCACGCATAAGCATTAATGTTATGCCTTGCATTTCAGGCTGCCTCTACTTGTTTTGGGGAAGCTGCAGGAAAATGGTTATGTATCTACCCTGTCAAACCCCCTCACCGATTACCCTGTTGATATTATGCTATTTGCTATGGATCCTATAGTACGAATCGAATCCAACGACGTTCAAGCTTTGTTGTTATTTGATAACGCCCGAGAGGACCTAGAGAGGAATGGTTGGAGGGTTTTTATTGAGAAGTTCGAGGGTTTCAACCTCGCGATCACTCAACAATTTGCACTCACATTCGATGAATGTAGGGCCAAATTTGGGGACATCCAACTCGAATTGAACGAGGATTTCCTCAGCTCAACCACTGGTCTACCAGCCAAAGGGAAAAAATGGTTTAAAAATTCTAAGGTTGATGAACTATCATGGCTGCTCATGTTTACCTCAAGGAAAATCAACAGTTGTGACAAAGGTATGCCAGTCACAGCTCTTAAGTCTAGGTGGCATGATTTGTTGGCCATTATCAAGCAATTCATTACATGCGAGGGTAGATACGATTTAGTTTTCCTATACCACCTCTGACTGCTCATGAGTTTCATAGATTTTCCTTTGAATATGCCACATTTCCTCCTTTAGAGTTTGTATAAAATGGCTAAACGTTTCAAGAGGGAGAAAGACGACTCCAACCTTTTCCACCACTGTTTAATTAAAATTGTTATAGTCCATCATTTGAGGTTGAGTGGCGACTGTTGGGAAGCTTTCTTGTTGAGGAATGGCTTTGCCAGTCCTGAAATTGGACAAGTGGACAAAATCGTGGTCACAAAAACCCATGTTGGGCCTGTCATTCCCCCTCCTACACTCTTACCCTCTGTTGAACCCTCGAGCTACCTGAACGATAACCTACCTGATACCCTGCCTGACTCATGTTTAAAAGACAATGCTAAGCATGTTAAGAGGCCTGCAAGGAAAAAAGGTAAGGGTAACAACGATGTCAATTACAAAGGTAAAAAAGTCACGCGTTGGGTATCAAGGTGTGCTCGCAATAAACCTAAACAAAAAACAGACCAAAACTGATTTTATTGAGTGAAGATTTTGATTCCGAAATCGAGCGGTTTCTAACCGAGGAGTATCCATACTCACACGGCCTTTGTTCAATCAAGCCCTATGACTATGTGACGAACCTCTCGCCATGCCTTAGAGATGATCCCAACTTCCCCGGGATCAAACTCGATCGTGGAACTGCTGGTAATTTAAGAGATTCCTCACCTGTGATTACATGGCCCGATCAACCACAGTGCAATGAATGCAACTCTTGGCTCGATCGATATTATACAGATGTCCCTCTGCTCCAATCCTGAATCAAGTCCTTAGAGGACCGAGTAAATGTGTTAACCAAGGAAAATGATAGACTGCAACCTAATGATAAAAGGAAAAATATCATGGGCTCTGTCATTTTCAAAAATGTAGAGGCGACCACTGCCATTGTTAATTCAAAAATAGCTTGATCGGATCGTATCCCTGAAACCAAGGTATCGTATTTCAACATTGATTTTAAAATGATTTTGTTTGCTTTGAATTAGCATAAATGATTTTTTTGCTTATTGTATCTATTTTTGTTATGATGGAATTGATACAATATGATTTTGTTTGTAAATAATAACTAGCTACAGAATCGTGAGATTCTGTAGCTAGTCATAAAAATTTGAATTTTTGTTTATTTTACCACTGAACACAATTTGAAATCGTGTATTTTTGTGCATTTATAGGTACAAACGAATTTCAAAGGAAATTGGATTGATTGTGGCATATTTCAACATGCCTTTTTTACATAGTTTTGGATTAGGTTGTTAGTCTTAGATAGAAATAGGAATTTGGGAGATTGTTCCCATAATTTTTGCAAACAGTTTTGATAATTTCCACAAGGAATGTTTTCATCCTGTGGCCTTTATATACCTATTATTTTTGTAAACAAACCATCGTTGCTTGGAAGCAGAGACTATGGATCGATGATTATTCAGACTGGAATGAAAGTTAATGTTTGTACGACTTTAGCTTTCAATACATTATACTTTTGTTCAAGTTTTAGTTCATTTCAATTTGTAATCAAATTATTGACTACTTTAGATATCAAAATTTGTTACAGGTTGATGTGATGCGATTTAAATAGTGTCCATATTTGATGTATCTCATTTTACATACAACAATTATCCTATTTTAATTTAATGAACAAAAGGTTAATCTTCTTTGTTAAATGAGAAATTATATACAAATCTTTGCAGTGGGATATATCTTAATGTAATCATTTGTAAATTATAAAATTGTTGTTGCTACATCCTTTACCTGTTCTGTCGTTAGCATTTAGAAGCGTTGTTGCTTCGTGTTTACGCGAAGTATTGGAGAATCTAGTGCGGGTTGGCCTCATCAAACATTGAACGCAGATGCCTATGTAGAAGACAAGTAAGAGATGATGATTTTCAGGTTAGTTTGCTATTTCATTTTAATAGTTCAATTAATATGAGAATTCTCTGTAGTTTAGATAGATATATAGTGCAGATTACTATTTTTATTGCTTAGTTAGATAGTTGTTGTTTCATTTCTTTTTCATAAAAGTTATAAAAATAAAAAAATACTAGCTTCGCTGTCATAAGACAATTCATATATGATTTTGCAGATTTCGATCAAAATTTGTATTTTGTAAATACTGTATATATAAGGGAGATTTAATTATATTGATAACTAAACATTTAATAAGTAGGATTATTGTTTTATTAGTTAGAAAACTGTATATATATATTAGATTTGTATATAGGTTGTAGTAGTTGTTTTTCACTTAGATTAGTTTCTTTAGCTTAGTTTTTTTTTACTTTCCTAGGAGTTAGATCATCCAACAGAGCCGCTAAACATGTCAGAGTGGATTAATCCAAACAGCTTGGGTTATTTAGACAACCCCAGACCGGATCCACCCCTCTAGTTGATGAGCGGTCAATTTCACCTGTCAACAAATGGCGCTAGAAGGAGGGCCTAAAAATTATTAATGGCACGAGGTGGTTGTAAGACTCCTCCACCACCCAACCGCTCACCTATAGTGACAAGAATTCATTCAAATGAAAACGTCGTCCCTCAAACAACAACCACATCAAACGACGATCTATGGATCACAGTTGAACCAGCAACCCCAAATCCTACAGGTGGTGATGTACAAGAGATTGTCTGCCAATCTCTCATAAGAACACATAGTGCCTTCACCCGTTTAAGGCAACCAAATCGACCTTTGGACCAACCATTAGATTTATCTGATATCAAAGAACAACTTGGAGGCACTAACCTCACTTTAAACCCTACAGATCCAATCCTCACTCCTGCAGCAGGAGGATCTGGAATACCACCCTCACCACCTCCATCATCCCCTTCTTCTTCTGGAGAAGAATCCTCTGATGAAGGTAGTTCTTCATCCCAGCCTTCGACACCACCCACACCAATGGCCAACCAGAACAATCCTGCCAGACCCTGGCTCGACCAAGATGCAGTAGCCGTACCCGGGCCTCAGCATCCCTTGACCAAACATCCAGAGAAGTGAATCCCCAAGTTTGACCCTAACTCTAAACAGATCGCCGAAGATCACATTAAAAAGTTTATGTTAGCCATTAGACTCCTTAATGTCGAGCACGAAGACGTAGTCTGTAGGTTGTTCCCCTATACTTTTGAGGGCAATGCCTCTACATGGTACTTTGCCCAGCAGCCCCATACCATCGTGTCATGGGAGAAGTTTGAATCCTTCTTTCTTGAGAAGTTTGGAGACGATAAGTCCCTAGAAGTTCTAGTCATGGAGCTTTCTAGTTTAAGAATGAACCCCAAAGAGAAAATCAAAGACTTTAACCAAAGATTCTTAATAGTAAAGAACCGAATCCCTATGGATTCGATGCCTGCTGAGAATCTTATCATAGCATACTATACGAAAGCCTTACATCAAAGTATAGCCATTTGGGTAAAGAGATATAAGAAAGCCACGTTGTTAGAAGCCTTCGAAGAGGCCAGTCAAATTAAGAAATACATCCTTAGCTTAAAATACACTGCTAGCAACGAAATAGATATTAGTTCATCTTCCAAAAAGAAAATCGAAATCCTCCCTAGACCTGCTCAAAACAAAACACAACTTGAAAGCTCAGATCTAGAAAACTTGACAAAAGTCATTCAAAAATTGTCAAATCAAGTTATCGATTTGAAAAGGATGACCAAAGAAGATTCTTCAAGCAGAGGGCCTTACAAACCCTTGTTTAGGAATCCTTTTCCCACCAACCGACCTAATTCAAATACCGAAGGCTTAAATCTAGAAAGCCTTCAATTCGCTATTCAAACGATTCTAGAAGCCTAGGATAACTTGATGTCTCCTGAGATTCCTGAGGAAGTAGTTGAACAAGAGACAGTTGAAGAAGATGAATCTTCTCCGAACATTTTTGGACACTTCTCGGATAGCATTTTTCAAGCTAATTTCGAGACAGTACATCCCTACAACACTAAGAGTAAGACAACAAACAAACCTTCTTCTGAAAACACTATGACTTTACCCCCAAAACAGTCTAAACTAGCTGAGACTAAACAGAGTCATGTAAACCCAAACTTAGATTATGATTTAGTTGAAGATCTAAAAAAGTTAAGGGCTAAAATTTCTATTTATGAATTATTAAAATTTTCGTTTCTGCTACAAAAAATGTTACAGAATATTGTTGAGAATAGAAAAAACGGTAATCCAAGCAGTAACAAAGTTTTTCAGAATAACCCAAAATTTCTTTAGAAGGCCTTCGCTAAGAACAATTCTAATCCTCATGAGAAGAGAGACCTTCTTATAAATAATGTAACAAATGTAGATACATTAGCTTTAGAGGCTGCGAGTAAAAAGCCACAAGCTTCCACCGTTAGTACTCTCAGAAATGTACCTCCATTTTTGTTAACTTTTGAAATCTTTAATAGGAACATGCAAAATTGTATGGTAGATTCAGGAGCATCTTCCAATGTAATTTCATGGTCTGTGTGTCAGAAGATTAATGCTGAAGTTGAACCATCCACCCTAAAGATCATCCAACTTGATCGAACTAGTGTTAAGGTTATAGTCGAATTAAGGAGTGTGCTTATAAGATTATCATCTAACCCCAAAGTTCATCAAGTGATTGATATTATTGTTGTGGATATTACATAAGTTTATGGTTTGTTTTTAAGTAGAGACTGGTTAGAGCAACTACATGGCTATTTCGTGACATATTGGTCTCACTTGTGGCTACTCAAGAATGGAAAGCCAAACAAAATAAAGGTAAATCATGAACGTTACCTTAAGTTCACAGTGATAGATTTAAATGATCCCAACGAACCATTTACACCTTCTATCGATTCACCCAAAATACAAGGGATGGATACCTTTTTTGGAAATTTCATGGTCGAGGCTTCCGCTATCACTAACCCGGAACAACAATCCGAGATTGTGGCATATATGCATCCAACAGCTTCTACCCAATGGTATCATGCACCCGACAAAAATCAAATATGGTCTCTTTACTTTGACGGGTCAAAGTCCAAGGAAGGAGCTGGTGCGGGCTGCGTTATTATTGATCCAGCAGGTAACAAAACCCTCATTGCATGTAGATTAGAGTTTAAATGTACAAATAACATAGTAGAATATGAGGCTTTATTGCAAGGCCTCAGGAAAGCATTAGATATGAACATTCAAAATTTGACTGTCTTTGGCGATTCAGAAATCGTGGTTAGACAGGTAAGAGATTCTATCCACTGTTTGTCTCTGCATCTTAAAAGCTACCAATCTGAGGTATGGAATTTAATGAATAAGTTTTCTGCTTTTAACATAAATTCTATTCCTAGATTGAATAATTCGGAAGTCGATTTGTTAGCTAACGTAGCTTCGAAACTCTTTCCTGTAGAAGGCTTGTACCCAAATGCATTCTCCGTCGAACTGTTGTTCAGGCCATCTGTCCCCGACAACATCACGAATTGGAGAGTCTTCAATGATTATCAACAAATTATTAGTTTCCTGCATATGGAAGAAAATTTTCAAGGCGCAATGATCGACGAATGCACTCATGACGAGAACCTTCACGATTTTACTGTAATACCAGATCCGAGATCTCCTGAATCTTCATTAGACATGGTGAATTCTATCCCTAAATCTGTAGTTAGATTAGAAAATTTTTATGATCTTCAAGACAAATTCAAAAAATCAGTCAATTGTAAAACAAATAGTTCCTCTTTATCGTATGAAAAAGTAAACTTGGGAACTAATGATAATCTACAGTGCATTAATTTAGGGGTGGGGTGTTCTGAACAAGAGAAAGAGGTGTTTATTAAATTGTTTAAGGAACTCAAAGATACTTTTGCATGGACGTATGATGACCTAAAAACCTTTGATCCTAACATCATACAACACGTCATTCATATGAAACCCCAAACCTTGTCGTTTCAACAAAAGTTAAGAAAAATTCACCCTAAACTCGAACCGACCGTCAAAAAAGAATTAAATAAACTCATGAATGCTAAGATAATTTTTCCAGCTAGGCACACACAATGGGTCTCTAATTTGGTCCCTGTCCGGAAGAAGAGTGGTGAAATCCGACTATGCATCGATTTTCGAAACCTTAATTGAGCGTCTGATAAAGACAACTACCTTGTCCCACCCATGGAAAAAATCCTTCAACAGGTATCTGGTTCTAAAAGATTATCCTTATTAGATGGTTTTTCAGGGTATAACCAAGTCCTGATGTCTCCTCCAGACCAACTTAAAACTACCTTCCGCACTCCATGGGGCACCTACGCTTATAGGAAAATGCCCTTTGGACTCATTAATGTTGGTGCCACTTTCCAGAGAGTGATGGACATCGCTTTCCGAGGCTTAATCAATCAATCTGTCATATTTTACCTAGATGATGTTACTGTATTCTCGAAATTTTTTTTTGATCATATAGCTCATTTGAGATCCGTTCTACAGTGTTGTCGTAAGTACGACATTTCCTTGAATCCTAAAAAATCTATCTTCGCAGTAGAACAAGGTAAGCTCTTAGGATTTATTGTATCAAGCAAAGGGATGATTATCGACCCTGAAAGGACTCAATTCATCTTGAAACTCCTCCCTCCCTCATCAAAAAAATCTATGCAGTCTTTCTTAGGCCAGATAAACTTTGTCAGGAGATTCGTCCCCAGTTTTTCAGAAATGGTGAGACCTTTACAAAATTTAATAAAGAAGGATGCACAATATCATTGGGGACCCTTAGAAAACCAAGCTTTTAATTCAATAAAAAAGTCCATAATAGACGCTCCTTCTCTCATGAGCGCTGACTTTTCGCAAGACTTCATGCTCTACACATTTGCTTCTAACCGCTCCTACGTTGCTGTCCTAACTCAAAAGAACGCTGAAAATAATGAAGTCCCAATCACCTTTATGAGATCTGCTTTCAAAGGTGCAAAACTTAATTACCCAGTGGTAGATCAGCAAGCCTATTCTATTTTTAAAGCATTAAATCACTTCCAATCTTATCTTTTTAAATCTAGGATGAAAATTATTGTCCCTTACCCGACCGTCAGAAATCTGTTAGTGCAGAAAGAACTAGGCAAAAAGAGGGCGAACTGGGTTACCTCCTTACAAGAGTACGACATAGAAATCACCCCAGCACAAATAGTGAGAGGCCAAGGGCTATGCAATTTAGTCACTAACTCAGCGGCAGGAAAACAAGAAGAAAACGATGTGTCAAACCCAGGACAACACAACCAATATTCAATATGCTATGTACAAAACTTTGTCAGTCCCTGGTATGACAATATAAAATTTTGTCTTGAACATGGGTCAACCCCCCATCACCTGGATCCCACTAAAAGAAGAGAATTAAGATTAAAATCTACCTCCTTTTAGTTGATTAATGGTATTATGTTTTGTCAAAATTTTGATGGAGTACTAATGCGCTGTCTTGAGAAAGATGAAGCAGAAAAGGTCTTACTAGAATTGCAAGCAGGAGAAGCTGGTGGGAATTTTGGTGGGGATACCACTGCCCATAAAGTATTAAGAGTAGGTTATTACTGGCCTACACTTTTTAGAGATCCTCATGCCTTGTGTCGCAAGTTATTATTTGTCAAAAAGCATCCGGGCGGATACAGAAACCAGCCTTCCCTTTGCAGCCTGTCTTAGTAGACTCCCCTTTTAAGCAATGGGGTCTTGATATTATAGGTCCAATCAATCCACCATCCTCATAGCAACACAAGTTTATCATAACAACCACAGATTACTTCACCAGGTGGACTGAAGCTGCCCCATTAAGAGCTGTAAATACCAATCAGGTAATTGCCTTTTTAAATTCAAATATTATTACTCGTTTTGGTATCCCTGACTGTTTAGTATTCGATAACGCTTCTTATTTTTCGTCTCTTGAGATGAGAGAGTTCGCTCTAGAAAAAGGAATTAAATTAAAATATTCTACCAACTATTACCCTCAAGGCAATGGATTGGCATAATCAACTAATAAGAATCTGATTAAAATCATCAAGAGAACGGTAGCTAAAAATCACAAAAATTGGCATAATGCACTGTTAAACGCAGTCTGGGATAATAGAGTAACTCCGAAAACTGTTGTGGGTAACTCTCCCTTCTTTCTCGTCTATGGAAGAGAAGCAATTCTGCCACCGCATATTCTTCTTCCCTCACTGCAACTATCACAGAAAATATAGGAAGAGGACTACCCCTCTCTAGAGAATCGAATTAACACACTATTAAAACTAGAAGAGGTAAGGGCTCAAGAAAAACGGAAGTTAGATCAACATCAACTTGTGGTTAAAAGCTAGTTTGATTCCAACTCTGCCTCTGACAGGAACTTTGAAGTAGGTGACCTTGTCCTAAAATGGGACAAACCACATGAGGGAAAGGGAGATCACACGAAGTTTCAGAACTTATGGCTAGGATCGTTTTTAATTGCTGAGAAATTGGGTCCCAGCTCTTTCAGATTACAGAGTCTAGAGGGACAGCCAGACACCTATCCGGTGAATGGCCAAGCTCTAAAAAGGTATTTCGCTTGATGAAAACCCTATGTACACTTTGTAAATATTTTTCCTTTGTTTGTTTTTCATTTTCTTTTGCTGTTTTGGTTTTGATTTCTCCCTTACGCTTATCAATTTTTACTTTTGAAATACATATACCTGCATCATTAACTGTTCAGACTAAGAGAACAGAAAAAATTTTCCTCTAAAATGACTGCTGAAAGTTTGTCTAAACATCAATTGTGATATGATTCTGAAATTTACAGCCATGTTAAGGAAAGCTTGTTGTTTGAAAGGAGTTTATTGATTCCAATCTGTAATTGAAGCCTGTTATGATCATCCATTTTCTTCTTACGCTGTCCCTGTTCCTTAAGGGAACAACTCAGAAGATGTCTCCCTGCCTTCGAAGGTCGGCTTATTAACAAACCATCTCTAGATCTTAATGAAGGACAGTTAAAGAATTCTCTCAAGGTCTGTAATTTATTAAAGTATGTCCTAAATATCATAATTTTCAGTGTCACCCCGCTCAAATATATATCTTTAAAAACCAAATAAATCATTAAAGAGTTGTGGGAAGTGCTTGTAAACCCATCGGGATACTGAACAGGTCTGCTGGCAGTGGTTAAATGCATGCATGACACTAAGATAACTTCATCGGGGTACTGAACAGGCTCGCTGGCAGCGAAGCAATGTCGGGTATATGAAAATTTGCAAATATGGCATTAAAATGTCCTTTATTCTGATCTGGAACTTCTTGGCAGGATACAGATATCAGAGTGTGTTAAATGGTAACCCTGTCGAGGCTATGGATGCCTGATGGCAGCAGTGGATCTGTCAACAGTATTGAAGATTTTATCCTTAATATCGTGACTCGCTTTTATTAAGATTGTTATCAGTTTTCATCTTTTAAAATAACCAGCTGGAATTTTTATGATTGATGACGATGATTAAACAATTTTCTGGTTGTTTTTGAGTTAGAATTATTCTCATTATCTTAATCTAGACTTGTTTGTTTGGCAGAGATAACTGCTTCTACCAGTGTGTCGCCATTGTTGGCAGCCATTTTCATTCCTATATTTTCCTTACAAGCTGCCTACACAAGGGTTTTGAACCCGCATTACTCGTCGCAATTCTTTAAATAAAACGACACTATTATCTTTCACTTTCGCATACCTACTTTTCGTTTTCATTTTCACGACTGCAAGCATGAAAACCTAGAGTTGGAAGTCATGTTTGTTATCACTGAAATTTCGTCCACACAGGGCGACAAGAACTCCGCATCATCAACACAACAATGAAGTCATTCATGGCACAGAATGAAGTTTACAGCATTCCAGAAGGGTCAAAAACTATACAAAAATTGAAAGACACTTCACATTAGTAAGGTGCGCGCGTATGCACGGGATAAGAACGTGCTGTGCGCGCTTAAGCGCCCGACGCGCGACTGTCCACAGAAAAAGCCGCGCATCTGCTAATACGGCGCATTAAATGCTTAAGTCGGCCTCCCGATCGCCAATGGACCTTCCACCGAGATGATTTGACATCCAGATCAGGGTCGG
>ML799359.1:173127-183721 GCA_009831015.1 Picea engelmannii | reverse complement strand
TGCCCTCAGCGTGTACTCTGGTTTCCCCTAATAGATCAAGCCTGGAACCATTGTGGACTTCCTTGTCTCATGTTTGATATTTCTGTTTATTTCCGAATCGTTATTTGCTTCACAGTTGTTAGATTAGATTGTTTTCTGTTTTGGTTTTCTGCTTTCTATTAACACTCTTGCTGCTATAGATGTTCTGCCTTGGTGAACCCTGCAAGGTATGCAGAGCGGTCTCTATTTTGCTCATCCGCTGACAGATTGACCGAGAACAATGTTGATTGCATTAAAATCATCTTTTGGATTGTTATAAATCTTTTTGTTTATGTGGTCATAACTCTTTTACCTCCAACTCACTACTGGTCATACATTTATCAAAACACCAAACCTCCACTCACTTTGCATTTGACCATTGTCAATATGGTTTCAATTTAGCAATGGTTATATAATATTTTTATGTCTTTGATCAAATCCTTGGTGCAATGTTCGACATATTGGTTTGTTTTAAATCATACAAATTCCATTGTTTATTTAACATTTGGATCGAGTTTTGGTTATGCATTTCATGGTTTTCAATGGTTATGTGATAATCCATTTGACATGTTGTTTACAATGCTTTTGATATACACTATTGTGATTTGAATGAAACATTTTACCAAGGCGTCGTTGATTGTACAACTGACATAATAGTTTTGCATGGTCCCAAATTACTACACCACCCTCGCATGCATAATCATTAACGTTTTGCTTTGCATTTCAGACTGCCTCTGCTTGTTTTGGGGAAGCTGCGGGAAAATGGTTCTGTATCTACCCTGTCAAACCCCCTCACTGATTACCCTATTGATATTGTGCTTTTTTCTATGGCTCCTGTAGTGCGAATCGAACCCAACGGTGTTCAAGCTTTGCTATTATTTGATAACGCCCGAGAGGACCTAGAGAGGAATGGTTGGAGGGTTTTTATTGAAAAAGTTCGAGGGTTTCAACCTCGTGATCGCTCAACAATTTTCACTCACATTCGATGGATGCAGGGCCAAATTTGGGGACATCCAACTCGAATTGAACGAGGATTTCCTCATCTCAACCACTGGTCTGCCAGCCAAAGGGCAGAAATGGTTTAAAAATTCTAAGGTTGATGAAGTACCATGGCCGCTCCTGTTTACCTCAAGGAAAATCAACAGTTGCGACAAAGGTATGCCAGTCACAGCTCTTAAGTCTAGGTGGCATGATTTGTTGGCCATTATCAAGAAATTCATTACATGCGAGGCTAGATACAGTTTAGTTTTCCTATACCACCTCCGACTGCTCATGAGTTTCATAGTTTTTCCTTTGAATATGCCACATTTCCTCCTTCGGAGTTTGTATAAAATGGCTAAACGTTTCAAGAGGGAGAAAGCGGACTCCATCCTTTTCCACCACTATTTAATTACAATTGTTATAGTCCATCATTTGAGGTTGAGTGGCAACTGTTGGAAAGCTTTCTTGTTGAGGAATGGTTTTTCCAGTCCTGAAATTGGACAAGTGGACAAAAGAGTGTAGGAGGGGCCTGTCGTGCCCCCTCCTACACTCTTACCCTCTGTTGAACCCTCAACCTACCCGAACGATAGCCTACCCGACACCCTGCCTGACTCATGTTTAAAAGACAGTGCTAATCCTGTTAAGAGGTCTGCAGGGAAAAAAGGTAAGGGTAACAACGATGTCAATTGCAAAGGTAAAAAAGTTGCACACTGGGTATCAAGGTGTGCTCGCAATAAACCTAAACAAAACACAGACCAAAAATTGATTTTATTGAGTGAAGATTCTGATTCCAAAATCGAGTGGTTTCTAACTGAGGAGTATCCATACTCACACGGCCTTTGTTCAGTCAAGCCCTATGACTATGTGACGAACCTCCTGCCATGCCTTAGAGATGACCCCAACTTCCTCGAGATCAAACTCGACTGTGGAACTATTGGTAATTTAAGAGATTCCTCAACTGTGATTACATGGCCTGATCAACCACAGTGCAATGAATGAAACTCTTGGCTCGACTGATATTATACAGATGTCCCTCTGCTCCAATCCCGAATCAAGTCCTTAAAGGACCGAGTAAATGTGTTAACCAAGGAAAATGATAGACTGCAAGCTAATGATAAAAGGCAAAAGATCATGGGATCTGTCGTTTTCATAAATGTAGAGGCATCCACTACCATTGTTAATTCAAAAATAGCTTGATCGGATCGTATCCTTGAAACCAAGGTATCGTATTTCAACAGTGATTTTAAAATGATTTTGTTTGCTTTGAATTAGCATAAATGATTTGTTTGCTTATCGTATCTATTTCTGTTATGATGGAATTGATACAATATGATTCTGTTTGTAAATAATAACTAGCTATAGAATTGTGAGATTCTGTAGCTAGTCATAAAAATTTAAATTTTTGTTTATTTTACAACTGAACACAATTTGAAATTGTGTATTTTTGTGCATTTACAGGTACACACGAATTTCAAAAGAAATTGGATCAATTGTGGCATCTTTCAACATGTTTTTTTACATAGTTTTGGATTAGGCTGTTAGTCTTAGATAGAAATAGGAATTTGGGAGATTGTTCCCATAATTTTTGCAAACAGTTTTGATAATTTCCACAAGGAATGTTTTCATCCTGTGGCCTTTATATACCTATTATTTTTGTAAACAAACCATCGCTACTTGGGAGTAGAGACTATGGATCGATGATTATTCAGACTGGAATGAAAGTGAATGTTTGTACGGCTTTAGCTTTCAATACATTATACTTTTGTTCAAGTTTTAGTTCATTTCAATTTGTAATCAAATTATTGACTACTTTAGATATCAAAATTTGTTACAGGTTGATGTGATGCGATTTAAATAATGTCCATATTTGATGTATCTCATTTTACATACAACAATTATCCTGTTTTAATTTAATGAACAGAAGGTTAATCTTCTTTGTTAAATGAGCAGTTATATACAAATCTTTGCAGTGGGGTTTATCTTAATGTAATCATTTGTAAATTATAAAATTGTTGTTGCTACATCCTTTACCTGTTCTTTCGTTAGCATTCAGAAGCGTTGTTGCTTCGTGTTTATGTGAAGTATTGGAGAATCCGGTGCGGGTTGGCCTCATCAAACAATGAACGTAGATGCCTATGTAGAAGACAAGTAAGAGATGATGATTTTCAGGTTAGTTTGCTATTTCATTTTAATAGTTCAATTAATATGAGAATTCTTTGTAGTTTAGATAGATATACAATGCATATTACTATTTTTATTGCTTAGTTAGATAGCTGTTGTTTCATTTCTTTTTCATAAAAGTTATAAAAATAAAAAAATACTAGCTTCGTTGTCATAAGACAATTCATATATGATTTTGTAGATTTCGATCAAAATTTGTATTTTGTAAATACTGTATATATAAGGGAGATTTAATTATATTGATAACTAAACATTTAATAAGTAGGATTATTATTTTATTAGTTAGCAAACTGTATATATATATATATATTAGATTTGTATATAGGTTGCAGTAGCTATTTTTCACTTAGATTAGTTTCTTTAGCTTAGTTTTTTTTACTTTCTTAGGACTTAGATCGGCCAACGGAGCCACTAAACCCGTCGGAGTGGATTAATCCAAACGGCTTGGGTTATTTAGACAACCCTGGACCGGGTCCACCCCTCCAGTTGAGGAGCGGTCAATTTCTCCCATCAACAAAGGGTTCTCTAAGATTGTTTATCCCATCACTTCTTTGCAAAAGAAGGGAATTAAATTTGAATGGACAACTAAGTGTGAAGAGAACTTTAATTTGTTGAAAGAATTACTTGCTAGTGCACCTATTTTAAATATTGTTGACCCAAATGAAATTTTTGCGGTATGTATAGATGCATGCAAGGAAGGACTTGGTAGATTCCTCACTCAAGATGGATATGTCATTGGTTATGAGTCCAAAACGCTTAAAGAACATGAGAGGAACTATGCCACACATGACTTGGAACTTGCTTCCATTGTTCATGCATTGAAGATGTGGAGGTAGTATCTCATGGGAAAGAGATTTGAATTAAGAATAGATTATGGTGGTATGAAATATATTTTTGAACAACCAACTTTGAATGTCAAGCAAACAAGATGGCTGTAATTTTTAAGTGAATATGATTTTGACATCAAGAATATCAAAGGAAAATAAAATAAGGTTGATGATGCACTCAATAGAAGAGTAAATATCATGCATGCTACAACCATTAGTATGCATCAGTCAGATTTGAAGAGCATAATTTTAGATGTTGTTGTTATAGATCAACATTACCTATAGGTAAAAGAAAGCTTACAGCAGGAAAATGTACAACAAAAAAATAAAGGATACAATATGAAGGAAGATGGATTACTTATGCATAAAAATAGAATTTATGTTCCTAGTTCTAGAGAACTTAGGAATTCAGTATTAAAAGAAATGCATAATGTTTCATATGTCGGACATCCTGGTTACCAGAAAACAAATGTAGTAGTAAGAAGACAATTCTTTTGGCTGGGAATGAAGAAATATGTTTTTTATTACATTGCTAGATGTATGGAATGTCAGAGAGTGAAGGTTGATCATAGACACCCAGCATGTTTGCTACAACTATTACTAATTCCAGAGAAGAAATGGGAAGTGGTAACCTTTGATTTCATAACTAAATTGCTCAGGACAATATAGCAACATGATCCAATAATGGTAGTGATCGGTAAATTGACATAGGTTGCTCATTTTGTTCTTGTAAAAGTGACTCGTGCATTAGCTAATATTGCAGAAATTTACATGGGGGATATTGTTAGGTTGCATGGGATACCTAAGGAAATTGTTTCAGATAGAGATACAAAGTTTACTTAAAATTTTTGGAGGGGATTGTTTAAAGGATTTAGTACAAATCTGAACTTTATCATAGCATACCATCCACAGTTAGATGGGAAGACAGAGAGAGTCAACCAAGTAATTGGAGACATGTTGAGAATGTATGTGATGGATAAGTCATATAAGTGGGAATATTACTTGCACTTGGTTGAGTTTTCCTATAATAATGGGTATCAAGATTCATTGAAAATGATCCCATTTGAAGCTTTGTATGGTGTGAAATGAAATACTCCAATGAGTTGGGACAAACCATCAGACAAAGTGGTACTTGGGCCAGAATTGCTCAAGGATATGGAAGACCAGATGATTAGAATTAAGCATAATTTAAAGGTAGCTCAAGATAGACAGAAAATTTATGCAGATAAGAACAGGACAACTAGAGAATTTGAAGTGGGGGACCATGTTATTTTTTAAGTGAAGCCCAAGAAGAGCTCATTGAAGTGGGGTAGTTGTACACAGCTAGTAACCAGATTCTTTGGTCCATTTGAGATATTGGACAGAATAGGGCCAGTTGCATACATGATTTCATTTCATACTTCCATGAATGTGCATAATGTGTTTCATGTCTCTTTGCTGAAAAAGTATATACATGATCCTAACCATGTTATTGATTGGAATTTGATCTAGGTGGAGCTAGAGGGAGAATTCCAGGTCCATCTATTGTGCATATTGGACAGAAAAATCAAAATGATCCATAATCGATTCATAGAACTAGTAAAAGTTCAATGGAATTTCTATGGTCTTGAATATGCTACTTGGGAGCATGAAGATGTCATGCAGGCAGAGTACCCGTGAATTTTTGAATAAATTTTGAAATTTGATTTTTGTTTTGTATATGCACTGAGGACAGTGCCAAAATAAGGGGGAGGGGAATGTAATCCCCCAGTTTTGATTCCCCATATTAAATAATGTATTTTTTTAATATGTGAAAGGATGGAGTGCCCAAGCAATTAAAAGAGGCCATAGTGCCTAGGAAATGTAATTTTTTTATCATTATTAATAATAAAATTCATTGTTGGCTACTAGACAAACAAGGACAAGAGTTATGGGGGGCTATGATTCCATGAGAGAGGGGACTTAAGGGGGTTAAGTCATTTTATCATATTTTTATTTACCCATAATTGTTTCAATGGAGAGAATTGGTTACATCAACTTCTTGGGGAAGGCCATGTGGTTCTTGATTTCTCCTGTAAATATATGAACCCATCTTGTGGTATGTTTGGGGGTTCTTCTCCATTCACACTTTCACTCTTTCATTCATTGTTTATCAATTATCATTACTCATTTATTCTTGTTCATGGATTGGGACATGGGGGTGGGGGGGGATTGTTTAAGAACAAGCCATTGTTTGTTGGTTGTAGCAATGACTGGTGTATTCCAACCATGAATCTATGCCTGGATTACTGAGATGCATTGGCATGTACTAGATTTTATTCACATTTGTGAGTCCTGAGAGTCCTAGCATGGAGATTCTTGAGCAAATGCAATGAAGCCCTGGAAGGAGATGAACTTCCTAAGGGACTGTGTGGCAGAGAAGGGGGTCCATTCTTCCGGGTTTTACAGAGAAGAGAGAGCTGGTGTACTTTGGATTGTTGTGTGTTGAGAAAATTGTGATATATTGAGTGTTGAATGGTTTTGGAAGCTGACTGACACCCTGGAATTGTCCTTGTGGATTCATATCCCTGGTTCATGGGTGAAATTGTTGTTGAGACTTGGAACAACAGTGTCTATGGTTGGGTGGAATTTCCTTGGTCTGCAGCCATTTGTTGAATCATTCTGTTAAAGATAAGTGCATCTCTGTCATATGTTTCTATGCTTATATATTTATTTCCGTTGTGTATTAATCAATATCTCTGAGATGTGTATCTTTAAGGTGCCTTATTGTTAGTTATTGTTGCATATGGCATGTTTTAACTTTATTGTATGATGTAGTATGAATCTTGATGATTTCATATGATTCTTTCATGCTTCTTTATCAATTAAATGTCATCAAAAATCCGTAAACAGTTTTGAAGTGTTAAATTTGTAGTAGCATGCCCAGGCATGTGGATGGTTGGGTATGTTATAGATTAGTTACTACTTCTCACCAAAAATGGGTTGTTTCACCATAGGAGAGAGTGAAAATAGATAGCAACAACATTATCCATGTTTCACATGTGCCCTTTACACCCATACTTCAATACAACTACAATTGTTCACAATGGTTTGCTAAAGATCAAAAGTATTATACTACATTTTTTGTGCATGTATGTAATATTTACAATTTAATATTGGTATTTCAATGATTTAAATTCACATTTGCAAATAATATAAAAATAAATATTCATTTTTTATGGTGCCTTGCTCATTTTCAGATCAAAAATTTAAAAGAGATCGACCATGATAGTGATTCTAGTTCTTAGTTCTTAGCATATGTACTTTATATTTCATGTTATTCTTTTTATAAGAGAGTACTATTGTGGTTTGGTGTGACAAATCCTTTTGGTTTCCTATTCTCATGGATTAGTTGAGATCATATATCTAACTATCTCTATTATTTTTCTTAGTTTCTATCTTTTAGGATCTTGTTGATATGTTCTCTCTTAGTTTGGTGAGTTTATTTCTTGATGTAAAGATATATAAATTTGAGATTTTCTTAATGAATATCAATTAGATATTTGATTTCACACTTACTGTGTGTTGAAATCTATGCAAGAGTAGTATTTCTCACATCATTGGTATTAGAGCATGAAGAACCTAGGAATGTGAGAGCTTTATTCCCATGTCCATTAATTGTGAAGAAAATTGTGTTGAAGAATTTTTAAAGAATTTGTGATCATTGGAACATTTACTCCTCATGTTAGTGAATTTCACATCTCTATTAAGTTAATCATCTCTATTTATCACTTCAAACATATTATGGTTGAATCTCCACAAAGATTCATTCTCCATACCACTATGATCTTGGAGAATTGTGACTATAATTATGCATGTATTCAATGTGGATCTATGAAATGGAGCTAGTGTATCTCTTTGCCAACATTTTTACAATTCAATAGGATGCTCTTCCTACAATAATCTCCTTGTTAATTCAATGTCACTTCATATATTCCCTTGTAGATTAGTCCTTTATACATGGCTTACTAAGGTGGTCCTTTGAAGATTGGTCATGCAGATCTTGCTTCATATCAATAGTCGTTCACAAAAATTTTGTGGAATCCTTATTGGTGTATGCGATCAATAAAATCATATTGTATTAGCAGTTTCATCTTCTATTTATAGTGCATCCCATAGACCAGTGGTAGCAGAGACCCCTCCCAACTCCCAAATTATCCTTTGATGATATAGAATTCTATGTTAATATATGGATGTTTTATAAGTCAATTTATTTAGATATATTCCCAAACACATTCCTTCAGAAATGGATTCTAAACCCTCCTCCAATGATTTATGATATCATGAAGGATCATTTGATAATGCTAACTTGCAAGATGACAATTTCTGTGAGTCCCAAATTTTGGGTTTTTCTCAATGAGAGCATTCATGTTTCTCTTCTCATAGGGTGGAGAGACGGTGATACAATTGCTTGTATTGTTGATAAATATAGCTTCAATTATGTTGATGGGTTGGCATACAAGGAACTTTCTTATGATTACTTGCAATTCTCTATCGCATATCCATTTGTATAAGAACTCAAATCTTGGTTTAAATTGTTGTTGGTGGGTGACCAAGATGGAAACATGTATGTATGTTTGCCTAACTACTCACTTGTAATTTTATTTCATGGAGAAGTAGCACAACATGTTTTCATAGAAATCCATGTATTATTCATTGTTTTAATACACTTGGTGCATTGAGTGATATGTACATTGATTGCATCAAATAATACAAGATATGGTATTATTATTTCCTCTTAATTTTTACCTCCTTGGTTTATTTGTTTTCTCTCCATATGCACCCCACACACCCCACCCCTCTGTTAGGACCACACAATGTACCCTTTTTGCCCATACTTTTTGCCATTATTATATCCTTGATCACCTGTATTTAGACTCATATTATCACTTCATCTGATCATTCCAAGGTATATAACGTCCTTTCTCATTTCTACACGTTTAATTTGTTTTGCATGATATTTTACATTACTCTCGTACTAAACTATTGATTAAGAAGTACATAAGTATCCATAACTGCAGATTAGCATTTGAGGCCTGTGCTGAAACACAAAACTGTCCTGATGCTGAAACATGGAGCTGCTACACAGACCGAGGTCGCATATGCCGAAACACGGAGCTGTTATACAGATCGAGGACGCAGATGCTGAAACACGGAGCTGTCACACAGTCAGAATTGCAATTGCTGAAACACAAGCCGTTACAGTTAACGGTCAAGGCCGACACAGTCAAGAGCGCAATTCACGTGGCTGAAACAGCCTGTGAATTGCGATGTTGAAACAACATCAGCAGCAATGGAGGAGCTGTTACACCAGCCGTAACAACAATACCTCGTTCAGCTCCTGTAACAACAATCGGTTGCGTAAGAATAGGACATCCTATGCTGATTTAGAAGGAAGATCCGATTTAGGATAGGATTCAGATATGCTTTGTAATGATTGTATCGAAGGGATTTCCTCTTTAAATTGCGGGGAAATCACCATTCGGGTATCCAAGTTTTGATACATTGAAGCAACTCCAGAGAAGCGGGACGTATCGTATTCTTTCAATTTGTAATGTGATATTTCAGCAGATGAATATAAAACTGCTCTGAGCATTCTTCTCTAGCTTTTTGTTCAGGGGAATCTTGTGAGAAGGGAGGGCCCACCTTCATCACAAGATTCACCCATTAGATAGAAGTGTGCTAGTATAATTTCTATTTACATTTTGTTTAACTATCGTTTGCTGAAACACTGTTTTAATGAATTCCGCTTTGCTGAAACACGACTGACTCTGCCTTAGTTAATGAATGAAATTCATAATTTTCTTTATCAATCTTGTGTGATGATTTTGTAAGGCTAACATGGAATTGGTTAAGGGTCCTTGCTCAGACAGAAAGGGATCAAGACATCATACCCTCTGTAAAATTCATTTCTTATTGCAAGTGTGCTAGCCAGAGATTTGGTTAAAGTGTTCCTGCTCAGACAAAAAGGGACTACAACACCTTGTCTCCTGTAGATTTCCTTTGCCTTTGAGTAGCCAGAGATTTGGTCAAAGTGTTCCTGCTCAGACAGAAAGGGACTACAACACCTTATTTTCTGTATATTTCCTTTATCCCTGCAAGTGTGCTAGCCAGAGATTTGGTTAAAGTGCTCCTGCTCAGACAGAAAGGAACTACAACACATGGTCTTCTGTAGATTTCCTTTGCCTTTGCAAGTGTTTTGGTCTGGGATTGGATTAAGGGTTCCTACTCAGAAAGGAAAGAACCAAAGCATCCTGTTCTCTGTAGACTTTCCTTGGTGTTAGCTAGAACCGGGTTAGAGATCCCTGCTCAGAAAGAAAGGAATCAGACTGCCTTGTTCTCTGCAGACCTCAACTTCACAAGTGTGCTAAAACAGAAGTAAGGCTCAAGGCTCCTTCTTAAACAGAAAGGAACTAAGTGCTTTGATTTCTGTTAAATAGAGTTAATTGTTTTCTGCATTATTGTTTTCATGAAAGAGTGTTAATACTGAAGTCTCTGTTTGAGAGTAAGGGTCTTGTTCTCTGATTGCAGAATAGTTTTTCTTTTCCATTGCAAGTATTATTTTAATG
>ML799359.1:124424-135227 GCA_009831015.1 Picea engelmannii | reverse complement strand
TCCATTTGACTCCATTAACCCAAGGCACTAGTCTAAGAACAAAACGTTGAGGTTTTTTGTGCTTAAACATTCTTTTAAACTCTCTTTACTTGAAACCCTAACTAACCCTAGCGTCTAGACTAACCCTAACTAACCTTGATGACATCTTGCCTCTTTTAAACTTGTGCTTGGACTAAAAGTTGCGGATGACTCATCCCTTGGTAGCCATAGAGGTTTTAAGCATTTTCATTGGTTGATTTGTCAAAACGTCCACCTCTTTGACTAGCTAACCTAACCCTAACCAAAAATAATATAGGTGATGTCACACTTATTTTGATCTTTGTTTGGCTTAAAACGTTGTGCTTAAACATTCTTTTAAACTCTCTTTACTTGAAACCCTAACTAACCCTAGCGTCTAGAATAACCCTAACTAACCTTGATGACGTCTTGCCTCTTTTAAACTTGTGCTTGGACTAAAAGTTGTGGCTGACTCATCCCTTGGTAGCCATAGAGGTTTTAAGCATTTTCATTGGTTGATTTGTCAAAACGTCCACCTCTTTGACTAGCTAACCTAACCCTAACCAACAATAATATAGGTGACGTCACACTTATTTTGATCTTTGTTTGGCTTAAAACGTTGTGATATAGTCACCCTATTTAATAGACTTTGAGTTGTTGATTATTTTCATAAGCTTATTTGAAAAAACGTTCCTCTCATTGTCTTCTAAAATTGACCTAATACTAGGGCTGACGTCACCCTAAATCTGCAATAGTGACGCAGCAACAATATTTATATGAGCAGATTTATGATTTTTATTGCATTATGATAATACATAAGGACTGATTTTATACATTGAATGCATAGTATCACTTGTATTTATTGAAGAAGTGTTATAAGCCTTTATCTTTGTTTTGCAATCATTGACTTCATCAATAATTACATGTATTATTGCTCATATGTATCAAAGATAGTCATTAATACTTTGAAGTACTAACCACTGCAACACATTCTTTTAGTTCATTTGCCTTGTCTCGCAAACAGGTGCCATACAGTGGAAGATATTCTCCTTGACTATCCTTTTGGCAGTAATCTGTGAAGGGAAATCTTACTTTGACCTTTCAAGCCTTAAACCCTTGACCCTTTTCCTTCAGAAACTCAGATTACTAGGGACGTCTCCCTTGGGATTAGCCACCCAGAATAGAAAGAGCTCCCCATTGAGGTGACAGTGGGTGGGGAAGCTCCTGTTACGCCAGTTTGAGACTTGACTTCAAGCTACCCAAACCTCTCCTACAAACTGTGTGATAACTGGATACACAATTGTTTTTAATACAATTTTAAATATTGTAATTTTGTAGTCTATCTGAACCATTCATTATAAGGTCACAAATATAATGGTAGAAGTTATGTTAGGGATTTTTTCCCTAGAAGGAAACCTTATTTTCGTATGAGGGAATTGTATTACAGTTGAAGAAGTGTGTGATTATTGTATTTCTGAGAGAGGATACTATGAGAGAAAGAAGATGAAGTTATAATGGATGTGTTGTAGGTTGTATCCCTTCATTTGTTGGATAATAAAAAGGAAGGACCTGGAAATTTATCTTGTGGACATAACCCACATTGGATGAATCATGTATATATGTGTCTCTATTGTATTGTGTATCTTTTGTGTTTTGTTTCCACAATTTATTTTATTTTATTGCTCTATGATCCTATTTTTCTAACAGTCTATAGGATCCTGACTAGTATGTATCTTTTCCAACTTCAATTGTCCATCTTCCAAGATGGATCGCATGAAATGGTACCTGAGTTGTATATGTTTAGCATTAGAATGGAAGGTTAAGTTCTTTGCAAGATGAATGACACTCCAGTTGTCACAGTACAACCTAGTATTCTCCTATTGATTTCCCAAATCCTCCATAAACCTCTATAACCAAATCATCTCTTTACTATCCTCTGTAGAAGAAACATGTTTTTCTTCCATTGTTGAAAGTGCAATAACCTTTTTCAATTTCGAAATCCAACTTATTGTTGTTCCACCTATAGTAAAAATGTACCATGTGGTGTTCCTCCTACTATCTTTATCACTTGCCATATCTGAATCAACATATCCTTGTAGAACAATGTTTGAACCAAAAAAAAATAATGCATGAGTAGTAGTACCTCTCAGATACCTGAGAATCCACTTTACTGCCTCCCAATGTTCTTTACTTGGATTATCTGAATCAACATATCCTTGTAGAAAAATGTTTAGACCACCAAAACATAATACATGAGTAGTAGTACCTCTTAGATACCTAAGAATTCACTTTACTGCCTCCCAATATTCTTTACCTGGATTTTTCATATACATGCTCACAACTCCCACTACATATGCAATATTTGGTCTTGTGCACACCATCACATACATCTAGTTGTCAATTGTTGATGAATAAGGGACCCTGAAATGGATGGCCAACGTTGTACTAATTGGTTTTTATTCTACAATCTAAACCTCTCCAACACCTTCTCTATGTACTCACTCTAAGACAATGTCAATTTGTGATTTTTTTTGTCTTTTGTTATTCTCATACCAAGTATTTTCTTTCCAACACCCAAATCCTTCATCGCAAATGAATTAACTAATTTATTTTTGAGCACATTTATATCCTACATGTTTAACCCTGCAACAAGCATGTCATCTACATACAATAGAAAGATAATATAGATTCCATTTTCTAGCCTCTTAAAATAAACATAGTGATTAGAATGACATCTACTATAATCTTGTAATGTCATAAACCTGTCAAATTTCAAATACCACTGTCTTGGAGCTTGCTTTAGGACATACAAGCTCCTCTTCAACCGTTATACCAAATTCTCCATCCCTTTGACCTCATATCCATGTGGCTACTGCATATAAATATCTTCCTCCAAATCCCTTTGGGGGAAATTTGTTTTTACATCTAACTATTCAAGATGTTGGACACACTGACTACACTTAGAGGGGGGGGGGTGAATAGTGTAGGGCTCTTTTTCCCAAAACTTCCCCTTCACAAAACTCATTAGTTAGCAATCACCATTTACTCATTACTTATTGCTTTCATTTATAATCAGTTAAATGTGAACAACATCAACAACATATATCTACAATATATCATCAATAGATCATCACCACAAGGAACACAAAGAAAACAAGATGTATGTACAATTTTCTTTTTATTACTGACTACAATCCTCGGGTTTATCAGCAAAAACTGAATAGAGTACAACTCTACAAGAGCACCAGCTCTATAATGCAAGACTCAACTTACACACTTAGAACCAACTGAGATGTGGCAACAATCCTCAACAGATATCAATTTGGAAACAATTACGCGACCTGTTGGTAGTGCAACATGCATATGTATGTGCCATACCAGTAGTACAGCTCGTGTATGCACTTGGTCTGTCTATACTACAACCTACGTATCACTTCTGATCTCTTAGGGTTTTCTCTTCAATATGAACTCAGATCCTCTGCAACCTTCAATCACATTCTCTTCTGTCTTTCACTATCCGATCTGATCCATAACCAGTCACAACACATCCAAGCTCTCCAAAAACTAACTCATTATCCCCAACCATACAATATGAATGCTACTCATCAAATATAAGCAACCAGTATACTATATCTATCATATTAGTACTAAATCATAAGAGTGTTTCTCACTCCATCAACCAACACAAACCAAATCAAAACAACTATACTAAGAATGCCTTAAGCACTCACTACACAACAAGCAAGAGTATCCATCAAGACAACAATGTAACCATACCAGAGTTTCTATGGAAGATCTAAGCCCATAGAATGCATTTTTGGAACCTGCTTTAGTCTTCAAGAGCTTGTCATCAACTGACATATAAGTCTTCATGACTTCATCCATTGTATGCGCCCTGTCCTCATTCATCCCACGTATGTGTGTTCCCTGGCTCACTACAACCCGCGTATACCTCAGAAAATAGGATTTCTGAACTTCCAATACTTTTTTCATCATGATCTCGGACTTACTGAAACTTTGATGCATCCATGAGATCCTCCATACACACTCTCTCTCAAAATAGATCTTCAATACATGCTCAAGAGATACACAAGAGACCTATAAGGATACTCACAAAAGATGCTCTTACACAAGAGACCCTTGCCTCTTATTTATACTCTCTGAGTAGCTTCCCACTTCTAGATCACTTAACCCACTTCTAGATCACTTAACCCACTTCTAGGTCACTTAACCCACTTCTAGGTCACTTAACCCATTTCTAGTTCACTTAACCCATTTCTAGGTCACTTAACCTATTTTCCTCATTTTTAGGGCTAACCACTTTCCATAATTAGAAAGTTCTCCATTACTTTATCATTTAAATATTCCTCCTTGACTTTGTCACTTTTATTTACCATTTAAATAATAATTTCTTATTTGCAAGCTCTTTGACTTCTTTGACCTTTTGGGGCTTCAAGCCTACATATGAGGGTCCTTCATCTTCGTAGGGCCATAACTCTCAAACCATGAGAAGTTATGTGACATTCCACATACCACCGGAAATGACATGACAAGCACTATCCTTCTAGGATAGTTTCACCAACAACTTCATTGATCTTCATCTCATTATTCCACATATAATTATGGGTTCTCCAAACATATGTCTAGGACAACTCAACCGTAAAGCATCTTCCCGTGAGGGATTTCACCATAAGGGGACCACTTTGGAGTTCATCCATTTGCAACCATGATAAGACAATAATGATTCATCTTTACATCAATCCAACAATGCATCATATACCAATGAAACCACATCGATCCATCTTCATCTATGCATCATGTATCAATGACAACTCATTGATCCATATTCATCAATATACTATGATAAGACATGTATACATCAAACCTTTGGCGTTTGACATCATTCAATCATCCTTTGGCATCAACCAATTCCTTGACATCCATCCTTGACAACAATCAATCAATATCCTTTGGCATTAATCAATCACTTGACATTAATCAATCACTTGACATCAATCCTTTGACATCAATTAATTAAACCTTTGGAATCAATGACAACATGATCCAACAATATCCCCCTTTGGCATTGATGGCAATACCAACATTGATGTGAACACCAATTATTGATGTCAACATGTAGACAAGGCATGCTCTACATCAATAGTCAACAATCACATCAGTGTGACTATCTCTCCCCATCAATAATCATCAATCACATCAATGTGACTATCTCTCCCCCTTTGACATCAATGGAAAATGGTCATTCTCCCCTTGGGGATGCTCCCCCTGATTGAACTCTCCTTGGGGCTACTCCTCCTACCTGAATGCCTTTGATAATCTCTCCCTTTTTGAACAAGGGAAATCACTCTGATGTAATGCTAAAGATATATCACTTATGCTCCCCCTGTGACAATCGCTCCCCCTAGAATTATGCCTCTGTGATCTTCCTTCAAATATAGGGATCTTTCTTCCTGGAATCATGGGAAGAAGAATGACTCCCCCTATGGGTATGTATCCCCCTATCTTCTCTGCAATACAAACAATATGATTTTTTTAAAATAGATCATAGATCAACCACTCTTTCTATGATGATCCTTGGACCTGTCCATGCATCAAACTCATGCCATACAAAACATCATGAAGAAAAATATATGTAAATACATCATGTACTAAAACATGTGCCAATAGTATACCATTCATATGCCTTCATCAAAATTCCAACCATGTTCATCTACCAACATGCCAAACAAGTGTCACATCACTCATGATATGTCTCCACCATGAACCAAGTGCCATAGTCATGTATCTCAATCAATCAAGTGCCTCAACTATATCATCCCATATGTCATGTACCAAAGTATATGCTAATGAAGCCATACCAATGGTGTAATTTTATCCAAGTACTATCATCCAAACATATACCATATATGAGTGTACCAAACATGCACATCAACATGTAGCATCAATACCACAACAAAATGAATCCTCATCCATGTATGCCAAAACCATCACAAAACATGTGCTAATCAAACTACTAGTAGGTGCCTCTACCGATGTACTAGAAGTGTACCAATCATGCATCAACTCATCAATGATGTACAACATGATCACCTTATCAACTCACCAACTACATGATCACCATATGTAGTCCAACCAAATTCCAAATGAATGCATCAAGATATCCATCAAATATGCTTCTAATAATACATCATAAGATATATCAATGAAACTTAGATATGCACTAGCCATGTACCCCAACAGATCAGCCTCAATCCATACTCATGGGTTAGTGCCATGCATCCAAGATAGCCTTTCATTTTATATCATCACATTACATAATCCAATATGTAATCATGAAAACCAGTAGCAAACAATGTCAGAACCTACAACGAACTATGTCAGACCCTCCATCATAGAGTTATACCATCACATCAAGCTGCAACCCATGTGCATAACCCTTTTCCTTAGGCTTTACCACATATACGCGGTTTTCTGCATAGATGGCTCACATATGTATGCGACCTATTCAAGGTAATCCTGCATATGTATGTGACTGTTACCACTGTCACCCACGTATGCTTCAGTAGATGACACACTTGAGCCTCCTTTAAGGCTTCCATTCTGCTCTAGTTGTTCAATCTTCTTCACCCACTTCTGAAGGTGTCACTTATTCTCAAAACTTGAGCCCTGAGCTTCAATCTTTTCAAAGATGTCTCCCTTACTTACTTCATTCCTTCTTATAGTCATGCTATATGAAGTCCTCATCATGGAATTTCTTCTTGTGTTCCATCAATCCTGGGATTTGTGGCCAAATCCACTATAGCTGTAGCATCTCATGTTGTGATAGTGAACGCCAATGTGTCCTACTTGATCACATATCCAACACCTTATGGTGTTATGAAATATTCCATTATTTCTCCTTGCATAAGATCTATATTCCAAATCTTTGTGACCATATTCATTACATGAATAACATTGACCATGAAAAACAATTTCATACCTTTGCTTTGGTGTCCATCCTTTTTGATATGTAAAGGTGGCTTCTTGATGTCCTTCTTGCTTTGTTTTTTTTAACCTTTCCTTCCCTTGTGTAGGTGTTTGACTTGCAACATTATATTCAACCTTTGAGAGTGAGGGACTTACCTCATGCTTCTTAGAGGTGCTAGCTTCAACATGTGTAGCTTCTCCCTTGTATCCAAGACCTGATTTATCATTTGGTGATATTTGACTTTCCAAGATCTCATTCAAGATTAGTGAGTTGTTCAAGAATTTGTTTGACTTCTCTACTTTATTTCTAAGATCAACAACTTCATATTATAACTTATGACATGATTGTTCCTTTTCATTTATTTGATTCCTCAATAGTTCCTCTATCCTTTTGGCTTCTTCAATTTGGGTCTTGAGATGGACAATAGTTTCAAAACTTTTTCTAATCTCATCATCTACCTTCTTATCTTCTTTTTCATTCTTTAGTCTTGTGATCTCTTCTTCCTTTTCTTCTAATTGAGTCTTATTACCCTCTTCTTGTTATTTGAGAATTTCTCTTAACTTGAAGATGTGCCTTTGACTCTTCTTAAGAAACCTTTTAGTGTTATCCGAAAGATAGCTATAGTCTATATATTAGTGGTCATTGCTATATTCATATAGACCTCTTTCAAATTTCTCTTTAAGCTCCAATAGATTTTCTTCTACTTCTTCCATGGGATAGTAATCAATTGATTCTATACAAACTATTTCTAGATTTTCTTCTTCACTTGTAGAGAAAAATTCAACATCATCACATTTTGAATTATTGCAATCAAGGGTTTGTGGAGATTCTTTACCTTCATTTGAAATGTCTTCAAGATCTTCCTTTTTTCCAACATCATCACATGATTCTTTGCCTTCATTTGAAATGCCTTCAATATCTTCCTTTTTTCCAACATCATCACATTTAGAAATAATGTAACCAATATTTTTTGGACATTTTTTACCTTCATTTGTCTTGATGGAGTTGTCTTCAATATCTTCCTTCTTTCTTTGGTATGTCTCCTCTAGATTTAGCCATAGATCCTTGGTGGAAGTGCATTGTTCCATGCTCTCTTTGATAGAGCTTGAGATTCCACTAAGAATGGTCTTGAGAGCCAATGCATCATTCTTCTTTCCTTCCCTTTGAGCTGAAAACTTTGACTTGTTCTTCAAGGAAACTGATCCAACAATGGTTGCCTTCCAAATACCTGCTCCCATTTCCTTCAAATGCACTCTCATATCTATTCTCCAAGTAGAATAGTTTTCCTCATCAAGGATAGGAACTTCATCATCCATTTGTGTGTCCATGGATCTCCTCCAAACTTGTTAAGTCTTATAGTGAAGGCCTGCTCTGATACGAATTGTTGGACACACCGACTACACTGATAGGGGGGGTTGAACAATGTAGGGATCATTTTCCCAAAACTTCCCCTTCACAAAACTCATTAGTTAGAAATCACCATTTACTCATTACTTATTGTTGTCATTTATAATAAGTTAAATGTGAGCAACATATATCAGCAACATATCATCAATAGATCATCACCACAAGCAACATAAAGAACATAAGATGTATGTACAATTTTCTTTTTATTACGGACTACAATCCTTGGGTTTATCAGCAACAACTGAATAGAGTACAACTCTACAAGAGCACTAGCTCTATAATTCAAGACTCAACTTACACACTTAGCACCAATTGAGACGAGGAAACAATCTTCAACAGATATCAATCTGTCAATAGGTACGTGACCTGTCGGTAGTGTAGCACACGTATGTATGTGCCCTACCAGTAGTACAGATCGTGTATGCATGAGGACTGTCTATACTACAACATGTGTATCACTTCAGATCTCTTAGGGTTTTCTCTTCAAGATGAACTCAGATCCTCTGCAACCTTCAATCACATTCTCTTATTTCTTTCACTGTCCAATCTAATCCATAAACAGTCACAACACATCCAAGCTCTCCAAAAACTAACTCATTCTCCCCAACCATACAATATGAATTCTACTCATCAAATATAAGAAACCAATATACTATAGCTATCATATCAGTACTAAATCACAAGAGTGTTGCTCACTCCATCAACCAACACAAACCACATCATGTTAAGCCCTAATATTGGCTCATTACCCCTTAATTGGGGCATATTATATTAGTAATTTTATTTTATTTATGTCAGCTTTAGGCCATTAGTTGTAATTATACCTCCTAGTCTCCTATATATACCAAGGAGACATTTTCATTTTGAATCATCTTGTACTTGAACATTTAGGTGGGGTAAAAGGAGGTTTCCCCCTTGAAGAGGCTTATTATCTGAAATGATCTCTTTTTAAAGGCTTTGAGTACTTTTTATTATGTTTTTCTATGCTATATTGGTATTTGGTTTTTAACATATGGTATCAGAGCTCAAGGTCTTGGGGTTTCGCTGCTACATCTGAGACACCTTGGAATTTTTGCTATAACTTTTTTTATACAATGTTTCAGAAGAAATGGCTTGGAATATGTTCCTTAGATGGATCAAGGTACATTAGGTTCAAAATTAAGTTCTTGAGGCCTTATAATTTCGGAGATACATCCTTTACAAGATAGGGTTTTGGAATCATCCTGAAATGAGTCATTGCGGAATTTTCGCTATAAAACAAATTTCGTAACATTTCATAACCTGAAAATCAGAGGATATTTACATAAATTAGTAAGGTATTTGTGGTAAAATTTTCAGCTTCTGGGTCATCTTAAATTTGTATATACACTCTGTGTAAGATAGGGTATCTGACTAGTCCTATTGACTAGTCTCAAGAAGGTGTTCCAGGTAAAACAATCATAACTTCTTCCTAGAGTATCCAAATTGAGTGGGAATGGTTTCATTGGATCGTGGACAGTCTGTAGTATTTTTGGTATGAGTTTCAGAATTTTATATCAATTATTTTGTGTGGGGCACACTATACAAGTGAGATCTCCTGGAAAGGACAAAAAACGGCAAGTTGTGGGGAAGTTACCGTAAATTCCACTTGGCACATCCAATTTTGATCAGACCTGTGGCATTGAAGAGAAGAAATATCATAGAACTACATAAAATAAAGTTTCATACCCAGAAGGGATAAAACGTGGGAGATACAATAGAATAAATATTGTCTAGCAGAACCACCCCAAAATCAAGGTTCAAAAGTGATACTTGGCCAACATGCCACCAAAAAAGGGAAGTTCTACACCAACTAAATCTCCAGAAAATCCTACTTGGACTCTTGATGAAGGTGAAGAAATGCGTAGGGACATAAATGAGCTACAAAAGAAGATGGATTCAATGGAAGATAAGTTGGATACTAAGATGGATTCAATGGAAGCTAAGTTGGATACTAAGTTGGATGGTTTAAAAGGGGAGATCATGGAAGTATTGAAAAATTTCGTAACAGAGAAGACACCTGAAAGTGAAAATGCATCCCATGAAATTCATGACGAGGACACAAGGAAGGTGAATCAAGAATGGAGAAACTCCAACTTTGGTTTGAAGACCAACCACGTTCCTAAGATTGATATGAGGAAGTTTGATGGCAAGGACCCAATCACATGGATGCTTTAGATGGAACAATTCTTTGATCTCCATAATGTGCCACATATGCAAAAGGTATGAATTTATTCTTTATATTTAGATCCTAATCAATTTGTATGGTATCGATGGATTTGTTCTCGCAAATCACTCGTCACTTGGACAATTTTCACGGAAGAAATGATAGCACACTATGAGGATACAAGGAGCAATACCTTCTTTATCCAATTGATAAATCTCAAGCAAAA
>ML799359.1:82705-93910 GCA_009831015.1 Picea engelmannii | reverse complement strand
TTCTTCTTCTCTTTTCGTTTCTTCTTCTTCTGATCAACCTGGCTACTTGCTTTAGAGATTTCACTAGGAAAAGAAGGAGAAATGGAAGGAGACTGAATGGGCGAAGAAGGTGAAAAGTCGATGTGAGGTTGATGTGTGGGTGGTGTATTGACATCCAAAGTATTAGGTGCAACTGAAACATTGGGAGGATTCGAGATCACCGGAGTGGGGAACAACCAAACTAGTAATCCAATAGTGAGTCCCGGAAGACTCAGTGTGGCAACATATGGAGGACCAAAGTTTCCAAATGAAGGAAAGGTATAAGATTCCCCAGGAGAAGGGGTTCCTCCATTGGTACTCCTAGGGTTCGATGCCATTAACACTGAATCAACCTAAGGTCCACTAAGTAAAACAAACAACACACGCTATGAATTTGAGAATAAGTCAATCAAACAAACCTTCCTATGATGAAACCACTAGCTGGTGATGAAATCCAACATCGCGAGATCAAAATAGGAAGGGGAGGGGATAGAGTGGGTGGATTAGTTACGTTGGCGACTTTCTTAACAGACTTACGCCTTGGTGCAAGCTTCCATGCAGTAATTGTGGATTTACCCTCCAAGGATCCCGAGTGAGTTTGACCAACGTCTGTTCCAGATACAATGAGACTTCCCTTCACCGTCACCTTGTGTGATACCCTAAAGATTGTGGCTACTAAGGTCACCAACTCATGGTCAACCCTTGGGTGGGTATAGTCGACAGTCCAGTCGGAACGTATGGGCAGGATAACTAGTCCGAAATCATCTTGAAAGGCTCCCACACATAATCATGGGTATACCTTCCAGTGATCCCCAATATACGATCCGACCACTACAAACAGTTGGGCCATGAAGGGATAATATCTATAACTCACCTGAATGCGACCTTATGCGTAACCCCTATGTGAGAGGGGGATCCCAGCAAGCCAATACGACAATTGGATTTGACTCTCCCTACCGCAAGATACTAAGTTTGTTTGATAGCTTTGGAAAGTTATCCTTTCAACCTATTCCAAAGCCCTACACCTTAAACTAATGTAGGTTTTCTAACAAAGATATAAAAATTCTGATAAATTTTAGTTAAGTGTTGATTTTAATGGTTGTTGTTTACTCAGAGGGTGTACGAAAGTGAAACTGATGGAAAAATGACTCAATTCCCAAAAATATGCATGAAATATGATAAGTAATCGTTTCTTTTCAATGAACGCCTATTTAAGGGAAAGAGAAAGAGTCATTTTCACTGTCAAACACTTGATAAGGAATGCCTTCAATCACTTTTGTTCTCAATCAAATCCAATATGATGTTACAACATTTCAGAAATGCAAACTAATATGCAAACTAATCATTAAGATGTACTTTTGTTGTTTTCATGTGAATGATGATCAATTCAATGAAAAACTTGTCCTGCCAACTACCCCTTTTTAGATCAAGGAGATTCAGGCAAGAAACGTAGATTTCGCACAAACAACACACCCTTTTGCAATCAAACAAGAGAAAGAAAATCAAAAACACAAAAGGAAGGAGAAAGAAATTGGATCAGATGACCTCAAAGAACCAAATGAGAAGAGTCACAGACTTCTAATGTCCTTCACTAGAGTTTCGCTCAGTCAAATAGGAGAGAAGGAAGCAACAGATTGGTTTCAAGCTCTCAACAACAAAAACTCAAAAATGATGAAGAAAAGCATAAAATCTGAACAAAAAGGTGTTTACTTCTCAGGAGGAAGCATGTCAAAGGTCAAAGGAAGGATCATTGAATCACAAAGCAACTCAGCAAGTGAAGAAACAGGGTTTGGATCTCTAAAAATTGCAATTTTGGAAGAGATTTTGGGCAAAAAAGGGTTGGGACTCTGGTATAAGGGCTACCAGAGCGTTATAAAGCTATGTCTAACACTTCCAAGGAGTGTTGGCACTCTGCTAACATGGGCAGGGGGGCGCCAGGCTAAAAAAACTCACAAAAAGGTCCAAAAAACCAAAATTTTGATCAATTTTTTGTAATCAAGCTGAGTGTGATGGAGTGAAGAGTCAATCAACAAATGCAATCAGATATGAAGGGGTGAAAAAGGTATAATAACACAAAGGGTAAGACAAAGTCTATGAGGAAAGACAAAACTAAGAAAGTTCTGATGCCTCCCCAGCGGAGTCGCTAGTTTCTGTTGAAGGAAAATGTCCCTTCAGACAGGTAGATATCCTCAAAGAGATAGACTCTTAAATATAAGATAGAAAGTGCTTATCATGGTCATTGAATTCCTTTCAGATCTATATGGACTAGTGTGTGAGGAGGAACAAGAAAAGAAGTACCTTTTACCAGTGTTTGTCTCTGCACGCTCCGAGTTGAGCTCCAATCTTTCACTCCTCGATAAGCTCTGTAGACAAACAAAGTACAACTACTTCCTACTCTATCAAGATTAGTCCAAAATAGGTCTATCTACTAAATATACAAATTCATGTGATATTGAACACGAATTAGAAAGAAACAGGCCAAGCAAATTATATTAATGAGGACAAAACATTGCTTACAGTCATGGATGAATTGAAATAGTTTCGTCAAGTCCTCCTTGTCTACCCCTTGCTCAAAAGATCCATGATCCGAATGATGATAGCTTCACTAATTTCTCCCTATGAGATCATAGGTCTCTTGCTTCCAAAATATCTCTGTTCCAGCACCACTTATAAGATCATAAGTTTGGTGTAATTCTCCCTTTCCCATCCTCTTTCACCATTAGAAAGCTTGTTTATATAGCCTTGGAGAGGCTTTAACCACTTGATATATCCTTGGGGAAGTTGAAGATTTTCCTCCTTCAGTTGAGGATCTACCCTAATAACATGGCTGGACTAGGGATTCGAGCTCAACTACCTTCTAAGAATGAAAATATCCTTCCCCCATTCATCTCAACAACTTAACTACTGCCCAGAATAGTCAACGCTCCCTCAAAAGGCCCATCAGAGCACTGTAGTGCTCCCTAGTAGGCCTAAGAGGGGTGCCAACACTCCTAAAATCAATATCACTCCTCCAAAAGGGCCAAAGGAGCTTTATAGAACTCTCAGACAGTGTAAGGGGGAGCGTCGACACTCCCAGAAGAGGTATAGGGGAGCGCTCTCCTCCAAAAACTTAGTTTTTTGAGTGTTTTCAGATGGAAAAAGGTTCATGAGCCCAGTTAACCATTCCTCCTCTTCCAAATCAAGTGTTTGACATGTGCCAAGTGTCCTCCCGATGTCATTTATAGGCATGACATAGGCATCATGGAAGTATGCTTCGACAATTGTGAGAAAAATGCAACACTTGCGACCTTTGTAATGACGACACTTGCGACACTATCAAAGTGAGTATTTTTTATGTGTAACACTTGTGATTATTCGAACCTTAATATTTTTGATTGTGAAGCATATGCTATTATACCTAAGAATCATCGTTCTAAATTAGATCCCAAATCAAAAAGGCTTATATTTGTTGGGTATGGTGATGGAATTAAGGGGTATAGATTGTGGGACCCTACTTCTGACAAAATCACCATTAATGGGGATGTAATATTTGATGAATCTATGTTCATAAAATCAGATGTAGATGTTGAAATGAAACAAGTTCAGATACCACAAACTCAATAGATTCAGTTTGAGACTCATTCATCTATAGAAGACTATGAACATGAAGAGGTTCATGAAGATGTTCCTGTAGATGAAAATGAGGATGTGGATAATAATCAAGAAAAAGTGGATATACCACAATCATCTATAAGGAGATCTGCAAGGGTCAAGAATCCTCCTATAAGGTATGATGATTTTGTTTCATCTATTTCTTGGGTAACTAATAATGAGGAGCCTAGTTTATATCAAGAAGAAACGAAGGTGTCTGATAGTGAAAAATGGAAAGAAGCAATGAAATAGGAAATGGATGCCTTATAAAGGAATGGAACATGGGACCTGGTATAACTCCAAAAAAGCAGGAAAATTGCAGGTTGCAAGTGGGTCTATAAACTGAAAAAGGGTGTTGATGATAAGGTTGAGAGGTACACAACAATACTGGTGGAAAAATGTTATTCGTGGAAGGAATGTATTGATTTCCATGAAATATTTTCACCAGTAGTTAAACTTGTTTCAATTTGGATTGTATTAGCACTAGTTTCTTTATTTAATCTAGAATTAGAGAAGCTACATGTTAAAAAAACATTTTTACATGGAGATTTATATGAGGAAATATACATGGAACAACTAAAAGGGTTTTTTCAGGATCGCAAGAAAATATTTGTTTGCAAACTCAAGAAGTCAGTGTATGGCCTAAGGCAGTCTCCAAGGCAATGGTACAAGAAGTTTGATTCTTTCATGGTGAGCCAGACTTATACAAGGAGTGAATATGGTCATTGTGTTTATTTTAAAATGTTTGATAATGGAATATTCATTATTTTGGTGCTATATGATGATGATATGCTTGTAGAAAGAAATAGAATGGAATAGATCAATAGGTTAAAGGCTCGAATGGCTAGGAAGTTTGACATGAAGGATATAGGAGCAACAAAACAAATCTTTGGCATGAAGATACACAGAGACAGGAAAAATGGTAATCTTTGGTTATCAAAACAAAAGTATGTGGATAAAATACTTATGAGTTTCGGTATGAACAATGTGAAACCAATTTCAATCCCTTTGGCATCTCATTTTAACCTTTCTTCAATTTTATATCCTAGCACTGATGAAGAAAAGGATAGTATGTCTCGTGTATCGTACGCTAATGCAGTAGAGAGTCTAATGTATGTGATGGTTAGTACAAGACCAAATATTTCACATGCAATGGGTGTTGTCAGTCGGTACATGGAAAATCCAGGAGAAGAGCATTGGGCAGTAGTGAAATGGATGCTTCAGTATTTTAAGGGCACAAGTAATTATTGTATCACCTATAACAATGGTAGTGATTTAGTATGCAAATATGTCGATTCAGATTTTGCAAGTGACTTGGAAAATAGGAGGGCAACTTCATGATATGTCTTTACTAGTATTGCAGGTGGAGCTATTAGTTGGATGTCAAAGCTTCATAATATTTTTTATTTATCCACTACAGAGGAAGAATATGTAGCTGCTTCACATGCTTGCAAAGAAGCAATCTGGTTAAAAGATTTACTGGGTGAGTTTGGAAGGATGCAGGACAAGTTAAAATTGTTTTGTGATAGTCAAAGTGCAATTCATTTGGCTAAAAATACAACTTATCAGAATAAGAAAAAACATATTCCTATTAAATACCATTTTGTAAGATAGGTTATTGATGAAACATGAGTGGCTCTAGAAAAATTCCATACAAAGGAGAATTGTGCAGACATGTTCACATAACCAATACTGATAGAGAAGTTGCAATGGTGCTTGGCTTCTCTTTTCTTGAAAAAGAGGTGATGAATAAAATTGGGCTTGATATTTAGGTAAATTGTTGTCATGGTGGATATTGTTTAAAGGTTCTAATGAATTTCCCAACAAGGAATGTGGGCGGTTTTCAGATCCTGACATTCAACCTTCAGTTGAGACAAATCAACTAAACATAGATGTTTGGTTAGAGGCGCATTTATTATATGTAACTGGTGTAAGCCATATATATTGATAGATGCACATAGTTGAAGGGTTTGAAGGATGTACATGTTGGTTGTTGCAATTCTCCCTTGAACAATAATAAAACCAAATTTCATTTCCCCTTGAACAATAATACAGTGTTCAATTTTGTGTGATTGCATTTTGTTTGTATATTGTTTACTTGTTGCTAATTAAATTTGTGTGATAAAAGCTTCCACTGTATAACAGTATGAATAGTAATTATCAAACTCCTTATTTCAATATGTTGATTAAGGTTGGTTGTCATTGATGTCAACCCTTGAAGAAATCCTGGTAGCACAAAGGTTTGGGTAATGGACCCTTTGATATAAATATGACTCATTATTGTCTTGTCATGGTTGATAAGAAGTACAAATTGATGAACTCCAAAGTGGTCCCCTTATGGTGAAATCCCTCACGGGAGGATGCTTTGCGGATTGAGTTATCATAGAAGTATGGTTAGAGAACCCATGATTATTTGTGGAATAATGAGATGAAGGTCAGTAAATTTTTCAGTGAAACTATCCTATATGGATATTTCTTGTCATGCCATTTATGGTGGTATGTGGAACGTCACATAACTCCTCACGGTTAGAGAGTTATGGCCATGAGAAGTTGGAGAACCCAGGTTTGGGTAATAGACCCAAGTTTGTTTGATGGATAATGGTATGAGTTTTGATATATTTGTAGGTAATACTATTCTATATGTATGGTACATTCCATTCCATTTCTGGTGGTATGTGGAACGTCACATAACTCCTCACGGTTTGAGAGTTATGGCCTTACGAAGTTGGAGGACCCTCTTATGTCATCTAGAAGCCCCAAAAGGTCAAAGTAGTCAAAGTGGTTTAAGAGATTTTAGAAGGTAAATAATAAATTGAAGTGATGGTGTACTATAATTCAAAGTGAATACAAAATAAATTATTTAAATAATAAATTTAATGGAGAAATTAGAAGTGGGTTAACCCTAAAATAAAGAAAGTGGGCAAAGTGACCTAGAAGATGTTTTTAAGGAAGCTACTTAGAGAGTATAAATAAGAGGCAAGGCTCTCTCATTTAAGACACACTTGAGAATATTGAATACCTATAGGTGTCTGAGGTAACCAAATGATACCTCATCTGAATTTCTAAGGGAAGGTGAAGAAACGAAGGTCGGAATTCAAGGAAGGATAAATTACTTTGATGATGCTTTCCAAGGTATGTTATTTACAGGTCATCTCACCATTTTTGCAATAAATTTTTTTCTAGAATGAGTCATACCGTGAAATTTATATTCCATTGAGGAAACATATCCAAGTATATATGGTAAACAATTCATCTTGTGGGTCATTGTAGTTTTGGAGTTACACTCCGTGGAAAATAGGGTTTGTGTCTAGTCCTGAAACTAGTCAAAAACAAGTGTTTCGGGTAAAAACCTCATAACTTCTTCATAATAGATCCAAATGTGTTGGTTAGAGTACAGTATTTAGTATGTTGTGTAACTGTTTTAGATCGATTCAACAAATATTCCGTGCAGGGCACGCTCTACAAGGTCACTCTCTAGAATAAGCCAGAACTCAACAAGGTATGCCATTTTTGCTATAACTCCTTTTCTGAGAGGTTCCAAGTAGTGACACCTGGAGGAATTGCATAAAACACACTGAAGAACATTGTATATCAGTTTCACATATATATATTCATCACATGTACAAATTTATTATTATTTCAAGTTAGGGTTGTTGACTAATCCAAAACTAGTCATGTGAGACTAAATAAAAGTTTGATGAAAATTCTAGTCTCTTGTTGTTAAAGTTAAGGAAGGTTTGCAGGTATGTGATCATATACACCAAGTTTATTACAGAGTTACAAATCATATTTGGATGATCAAATTGATGAGGTATTTTGGTTGAGTTACAAGTTGGATACATGGTTGAGACAAGTAGTTGATGAGTTGGCACATACATGAGGTGTATAGTTGATGATGTTGGTACATAATGATGAGTCATAGTTGATGAGTAATTGACACATGATTGGTACATACTTGTTACATGGTTGGATGCACTTGTTTATGGTATAGGTTGGTGCATGGTTGATGCACTTGTTTATGGTACAGGTTGATTACAGGTTGAGGTACAGGTTGATGCATACTTGATGCATGGTTCAAGTTTATTGGTACAGGTTTACAACAATATATCTCACGGTGATAGTGTGACAATGGTTCCATTAGTGATGATGTTGGTACATATTGATGAGTCATAGTTGATGAGTAATTGACACATGATTGGTACATACTTGGTACATGGTTGGATGCACTTGTTTATGGTACAGGTTGGTGCATGGTTGATGCACTTGTTTATGGTACAGGTTGATTACAGGTTGATGCATGGTTGATGCATGGTTCAAGTTTATTGGTACAGGTTTATAGTGGTATATCTCATAGTGGTAGTGTGAAAGTGGTTCCATCATTCTACTTCTACTTTAGGGTGGTTGGATGGGGCAAGGACAAGTGGTTGTAGCCACCTTCCGGTTGTACTCGGATAACATAGGGGGTTGTAGCCTCCTTCCAGTTGCAGCTGGAAAACAAAGGAAGTTGGTGCTTCCAATGAATGTAATTCTTCAAGACATATAAGAAAAAACATTATGTGGTTTTCTCTCGCTTTGGGTTTCCACACAAAACACTGGTGTACTGTGTATGTGTGTGATTGTTCATCTCTTATTGCTCATTATTTGGTAATAATTCTACATTGATATAACACTTGGATTATTTGGTTAAAAAGGATTATAATTTTTCTATTACTGATTCACCCCCCTCTCAGTAATCCAACAATTGGTATAAGAGCGGGTTCCTTCAAAAATCAGTTTAACCACTGAAGGTAGATCATGGAAAGTACCAACTTGTATAAAAATGGAATACCACAGTTTGATGGAAAAAAGTATGCTTTTTGGAGCATAAGGATGAAGACATATATACATGCACAGGGATTTCAAGTTTTGCAATCAATTGTAGATGGATACACAACACTAACAGTTCCACCAACAAATGACAAAGTAGTGAAACTCGGTGAGAATAATTCCAAAGCCAAAAATGCACTTTTGAATGGTCTTAGTGATATAGTATTCACCAAAGTTGCACATTGTAAATCCGCTAAAGAGATTTGGGACAAGATTCAAAATATTTATGAAGGAGATACAAAGGTCAAAGAAGCAAAGCTTCAAACTTACAGAGGTCAGTTCGAACAACTAAAAATGAAGGAAGATGAAAATATTGCAGTCTACTTCTTACGAGTCGATGAAACAATGAATGCAATCATAGGATTGGGAGAAGAAATTGAAGAATATGTAATTGTTCAAAAGGTACTAATATCTCTTCCTATGAGATTCAACCCTAAGATATCATCACTAGAAGAAATATTGGATCTAAACTCAATAAGCATGGATGAACTGCATGGAATCTTCACAACATATGAAATGAGAACTGAACAAGAAAATCCAGATGTAAAAGAAGTAGCCTTCAAAGCATCCAAAAGATCAAATAAAAAGAAACAACAACAAGAAGAATATAGCAACAAGAGTGACGTCTCAGAAGATGATGAAGAAGTTGCCAACTTCGTCAAAAGACTGAACAAGGGAACCAACGGTAGGTATAGAGGTAAGATTCCTTTAATTTGTTTTAATTGTGATGGTATTGGTCATTTTGCTAACAAGTGTCCTCATAAGAAAAAGAGAAATGATGAAGTTTACTCAAAAGACAAAGACACATATAAAGGCAAAAGAACTACAAAGAAAGTTTTCAAGAAAAGCTTATGCACCAAAGAAGACAACTCATCATCAAATGAAGATGAAGTCAGTGACAGTGAGATAGGAAGAGTTCTATTCATGGCAGTAATAGACTCTGACAAAGAAGACTCCGAAGAAGAATATGAAGAAGTCAAATAAGAAATCGAAGAGGCGAAAGTTGACTATCGAGAAAAATTAATGTGTTCCATAGAATTTATCAGAAGAGAAAAGAAGAATAACAAGAAACTACAAGCATAACTAGACAAGAAAAAGGACACTTGAGAACTAGAACAAATGATCACAAAATTGAAGGTTCAAATTGAAGAAGATAAAAGAATTGAAGAAGCACTCAAATAAAAGTTAGAAGAAAAGGACAGGATCATTGGAAACTTGGAAGCAGAGACTGCCACACTAATAAAGGATATTCAAAAGAAAATATGTAGAATAGCTCAAAATTTTTGGATGACATTATCAGTAGTCAAAAATCTCATCTTGACAAGACCGAACTTGGATACACTCAGACAGAAAAGGCATCAAGCTCCAAAACAACAGAGCAAGAAACATATCCAAAAAGCTATGCAGAAACAATCAAAGGGGATAGAAGGATATACAAGGAAGATTACAGGGATACTCCTCCACTGAGAAGAGTCAGATTTCAGAATAAAAAACCAACAGATAGGCTTCAAGAAGAAGAAGGATTCATAAGAGCACCTCCCTTCAGAAGATCCTCAACTCCCAGGTATCAAACTATATATTTTGTTTTATGTTATGCATGTAATAATTTTGGACGTAAAATTGTGAATTGCAGAGCTAACAACATGAACAATAACAACTTTGAGAGTCATACACAAAGGGGTTATTCGATAAGACCTAGTGAAACACATAAAATAAGTTACAATCGGTTTGAATCTTTGAGCACTGAAGTGGAATGTTACAAATGTAACAATTTTGGACATGTGGCCAAAGATTGCATAATGACAGACCCTCCTAAATAGCCTGAACAAAATAACAATAGTCACAGACAGGAACCTCAGAAAACAACATGGATAAGAAAGCAAGATCAATATAACAATGAAGAATGCAAAGTCGCTCTACAAGCTAAGCATAATAAACACGGTTGGTATCTTGACAGTGGGTGTTCAAAACAAATAACAGGTGATAGAGACAAGTTTATTACATTACGAAAGGAAAGAGATGGATCAATTCCCTTTAGAAAAGATGATTCATCCAGAATCATTGGAAAAGACATAGTCTGAATTGGGAACAAGAATGAAAAGGAAGAAAATGTTCTACTGGTAGAAGATATGAAACATAATCTTCTAAGTGTGAGTCAGATGTGTGACCAAGGTCATAAAGTTACTTTCGATTCACAAAAGTGTGAGATAAGAAAATAAGGTTCAGGGAAATTGGTTGCTATAGCTACAGGAAGTTCAAGCAACATATATGTGTTGAGTGAAATTGGAAATGAAAAATGTTGTCTAGGAAAGGAAGATGAAGGTTGGCTATGGAACATAAGAATAGGTCACATTCATTTTGATAACCTTATCAAAGTCAACAAAATATAAGCAGTCATAGAAATACCCTAGATCACGAAACCAACCAACACTTTATGCAAGCATTGTCAACAAGGAAAGCAAACAAAGACCAGATTCAAATAAAAGGAATATTCAACGACAAGACCACTCGAAATTGTGCATACTGATCTATTTGGACCAACTACAACAATGTTAAGAACCAAATATCAATATAGCATAGAAAAACCTCAGAAAAAGTACTCAATGCCTTGAAAAAGAGATAATTTCAGATAATAAGCCTCTTCGAGGGGGCAACCTCCTTTTACCCCACTTAAATGTTCAAGTACAAGAT